>JASPKZ010007422.1:537500-635834 GCA_030220185.1 Diploptera punctata | reverse complement strand
TTATTATTATTATTAATTATTATTATTATTATTATTTTTATTATTATATTATTATTTAGATATTTATTATTTATATTATTATTATCATAAATTATATTATTATTATTATTATTATTATTATTATTATTTATTTATTATTATTTATATTATTATTATTATCATAATTATTCATCATCATCATCATCATCACCATCATCATCATCATCATCACATCATCATCATCATCATCATCATCATCATCATTCATCATCATCATCATCATCATCATCATCATTATTATTATTATTATTATTATTATTATTATTATTATTTATTATATATTAACCGAATGTTCCCGTCCTAGTACTACCTTGGTTTCCTAGATGTCAGTATGAGGCGGAACGCTGACCACGGACCACTCAAAATGACATCTATACGAAAACAAGTAACTAAATTAGTATGGTTCAAATTCTTCCCTGTAGGGGGAGAGCGCCTAAATCTCTGTAAAGGGAAAACATGGGCTTACAAAAAAATATTATTATTATTATTATTATTATTATTATTATTATTATTATTATTATTATTATTATTATTATTATTATTATTATTATTATTATTATTATTATTCATCCGGTATCATGGCAGCTGCCGCCGTCTTCCGGAAACTAAACGCCATTCCTGTGTGTCCATCCATTGATATTCCTCCTTTCCTCTGATATTCACAACTCCTTGTACCCCTTCTATCCAAGTTTTCTTCGGTCTTCCTCTCTTCCTCGTTTCCATTGGGATCCATTCCATAACAATTTTAGGCAACTTTGTTCAGGCATTCTTTTGACATGGCAATACCACTGTAATCTTTTCTTTTCTATAATTTCTATTATGTCCAGCTCCTTTTGTACACCCATAATTTCCCTTATTTCTTTATTTTGTATTCTATCCATTCTAGATTTTCCAACTGATCTTCTTGAAACATCCATTTCTGTACTTAAAATTATTTTCATTTCCCTGGTAGGAATTTGCCAGACTTCATCACCATATGTTAAAATGCTCTGAATTATGATTTGATATATTTGTAATTTTCTATTTTTTGTGATATTTTTGCTCCACCAAACAGAGTTTAAAGGATTTATCGCTTGTTTTGTTTGTGCGATTCTATTTTTAATTTCCACTGTGTTATCGCCTGAATGGTCTAATTTTGTTCCTAAATAAGTGCATTCAATACTAGGTTTTAGTTATTCTCCATTGTTGAAATTTATATTTTCCATTTCTTCTCCTATACACAGGTATTTAGTTTTCTCAATGTTTATATAAAGTTCCCATTTTTCATATTCTTCTTTTAGTTTTTTAGCCATATATTCTATGTCATCGTGCTATTAATACCTGGTCATCTGTAAAATTTAGTGAATAAACACGTGTGTATATTTTTTTTGTAGTAGTAGAGTTGTAGTAATGTAGGGTATTTTATGCGATTTGGGGCAAACAGGTGATGCCACAACAAATATATCGCAGGTTGCTCTTTTCCTGAAAATGGGCCCAGCTCACCTTCCATCGTGCCCTGGAATACAACACTCAATTTGAGAACAATTGACATTTGGAACAAAAAAAATATTTTAACAATTTATTTGCCATTTATAAAATAATACATTATTATAATGGTTCTTCGGGTAATTTGGACCCCTGCTTTGAATTTGTTGTTTTTTTCCTTTAATTAAGGGATTTGAATGATGTTTAATTAGGCACGCCGTAGCGTAGTGGTTAAGGCACTGCGCTACAAGCCGGAAGGTCGAGGGTTCAAGTCCCAGTGGGGTCAGGATTTTTAAACTGACCCAAAGCTTCTGGCGGCACTATGGCCCTTGGGGTCGACTCAGCCTCTAACGGAAATGAGTACCAGACGCTTGTTCTGGGGTAAAGGCGGCCGTCACGCAGGGCTGACAACCCGGCTGACATCAAGTGCCGATTGTCTAGAAATAGTGGGAGCCTTAACCTCCCACTACGCCAAGGGCCTCCTGAGGCCTGTTGTGGGAATGCTTTACTTTACAGTGATTATCATTAGTGTTGTAACTATGAAATAGCGTTGTTATTTTATTCAAATATGGAAACATCTTCATAATTTATAAACTTTTTTACATTAAAAGAAAGGTCCACTTTAACCTCCATATTCGGATAAAGTGGACCCCAGAATCCACCTTAGCTTTAGCCTATTTTTAAGTTTATTTACTCAATTAATTTATACAGACAGACACAGATTAAACTGACTATTTAACTCATGCCCCAAATGGGAGTCAATGACCAATCACGTTTCAATGATTTCTGTTTTACAACCAATCAGAGTCGTGTTTCACCAAATATTTATCAGTGTTATAATTACCATATTAAAGAAAGCTCCTCCTTACAATATTGCGTTCCTTTGGCAATAAATAGTATGATCTGGTTGCAGTGATAAACAAAAGAAGCAGTAGAAGCGTACCTATCGTTTCTCATTTGTAAACATCGCCGTTTACATTAAATATATAAATATTTTAAAATAACTATAGTTAAATAATGATTTGTGAGTAAACAGCTTAATTTTATTCGTTAAATAGTCCTAACAAATGCCACTCTTGATTTCCAAATTCTCTAGATAAATTCACTCCTCACTTCGTGAGTCGTGAATTTATCGATAATTTGGAAATCACTCGTGGCGTTACTTATGAAAATATTTATGACTGATCATAATTAAAAAGTGTTGATATTTATTTAATGTTTTGAAAAATTATTGTTGATTATAACATTCACACGTCATTCAACTGCAGAAAGCGACGGTCTTTGTGTTTAGTAAAATTACAAGGATATTAAATAAAATTAAGTGAATGGTTTTTACAGATAGCGTCCTCATTGATAAAATATACGTGTACGTGTAAAGTGGACCCAGGTCCTTGTGGAGGATCCACATTAACCGAATTCCTTTGTTATGTTTAATTATTTTATACAGCCACCACGTCACATAATATCAAACCAAACCCGTCAGTATATTAAAACAGCATCTACATAATATAACATATTTAGGAGTTTTTTCAACATTTGTAACATTCAACAGCAGAAATTAAGAATTGATTCTTAGCTTGAAAAACTTTTAAAGTCGTCATTTTCATAAATATCACAAATAAACCCTTCTGCGCACAAAGAATAAAAGAAACTGGCCTTGAACCCGTCTAAGTTGATGAGGGGAAGAAGTTAAAATATTTTCTGCTCAAGGGCAGCACCAAGTAAAGAAGATATTAACAGGGTCCACTCAAACAGAAGGGTCCACATTACCCGAACTTCTTCTATTAATAGGAAAGTTGTTCTTGTTTTCTTGTTTGATAACGGTTTTATCGGAACACCCTGTATGATTTATATTGCAGACAATAAGTTGGCTTCTGCAATGGACGGAATAACACTGGCTTTCCTGAGCATCTCCATACTGTTTCTGGTGCTGCACCTAGCGGTATTTATTGCAACTCCCAAACTAAGAAACTTGCCTGCCATGAATCTCGCTTCTCTGTGCGCAGCTCTGCTGCTCCTGTATTGTTGCTTCATAGCAGGCGGGTTCCTCACGCCGCCGTGCGTGGCGCTAGCTGTAACAATGCACTACAGTCTTCTGTCCACATTCATCTGGACGTCTGTTATATCTTACGACGTCTGGAGAGTCATCATGGATTCTACCAAACGTTTTACTTCCGCTTCAGGTAACAAACCCTAACTTTTACCGGAGCTGACGTAGAACGAGAGCAATGAAATAGTTTGCCGCAACACTACAGAACTAACTCCAGCTGGTTATTATACGAACTTCGTGCTAAGTTCCAGCTGTATTGCAAACTAACTTGCATAAGGTATTGCTCAGCAGTCTCCGTCTATTGTGGATAACGTGATGCTACTTTTACCCGCCATATGACTAAATTGTCATCGATAGAATCATTGTTATTAGACACGATAGTATTTTACTGGAAATAAGACTGAATACAAGGTAAAATGGTACCAATAATTAGGGGCTTCCTCCATTTCTTATTTATTTATGACAAAAAAATACCTATTCAGGCATTTATGCTTTTTTCATAATGTCGATATAAATCCTTTATTTACAATTTCATTACGAACAAAATTTATGTTCTATGCTGACTCACCTGTAAATTTTACTGTTATTTTCACCACACCCTGTGGGATATTTTTGAATAAACTGTTTGAAAACTTTCAAAATAATTTGTTTTTCTCCGCTTTTCAAATGCTTTGCTTTCCAATGTTTAAGAAATTCTACAACAATTTTACCATTTTGAAACAATTGAAATCCCAACGTATTCTGCATTGCGCATGCGTAAGAATAAAACAATGCTTACTTAATGTATTAAAACTGTAATTATATATTATAAGTATCTCCCATATAACATATATACATGTTCTAGATAATATATACTTCTTTTGGTATTTTCATTTCAAGTGTTAGATAGCGAACAACACGGATGATGTTATGCATCAACCGGCTAAGCGACATATAAAAAACAGAGATTTTGATACCATCTGTTCCACTGCCTCATGAAATAAGTATAGGCCTACACATTAGGGTCTGGACTTTTGTGAAATAAAATATTTCCTGTGCAATGAATGGATGAACTTTTACTTAAAATCATTCAAAAAGGCCTTCATTTAACTGAGATTCAATAAAAGGTCACCCCCAAATATATTTATATATCAATATTTAATATTAATTTGGGGGTGACCTTTTCCTGAAGCTCAGTGAAATGAAGGCTTTTTTCAATTGTTTTAAGTACACGTTCACCCATTCATTGCACAGGAAATATTTTATTTCACAAAATTCCAAAAAAGTTATAACCGTAATACGCACACTTTTAGCACCAAATCTTTAAATATAGCCTTGTTATTAAAGAAAATGTAAACACCATCAGAGAGATTCTGTGTTTTGCAACAAACGTTATGAAACCATATCTCCAAAAATGCTAATATAAATTTTGTATCATGCAGCTAAGTGCCAAATGCTCCTGCTCTTAGAGTGTTGATGCATAACTGTCAAACAAGAAAAGTAACTTGCAATATCCAGTATTGTTAGTTTGGTGCTAAAATAAATAGATAAAATTGACTTAAACTTTAAACGTATTTTCCTCCAAACTTACGTAATGGCGCATGGCCGGTTGATGCTTAACGCCGTCCACATTTTCTTACAAGCTTAAAGGTAAAAACATTATTCGACCAATGTAAATGCGGTCATACATGTAAGTTTGTTTACATTACAACTGAAAATTAGGTCGGAAGAGATATAACAAGTACGTGCACCCTAACAGTTGTCATGGCTTCCAGAACAAACTCATAATACATATAATTCTAATTTATGTTTCAAACAAACGAAGTCTATCGCAACTGCTGCTAATTCGAATGGAGCTAGTTGTTTGGCAACAGACGAGATGTCTGGGGGAATAAGTCGGGGCTAGTTCTGTAGTGTCGCGGTGAACTACTTTACTGCATGATTTCTCTTGTGTTCTACGTCGTCCCAAATAGAATTTTAAGTACGAAACGCCATTGATCTACTACATTACAATATTCTCGATAGAGACTGGATCGTTAAATCCGCAAAGAGCTTTTAAAAAATGGCACTATCTCCTCTAAGTCTAGTTTGATATGTGTTTGCGCAGGTAGCAAGAAGTGGGTGCGATTCAGTGTGTATTCCCTGATCGCCTGGTCAGTTCCTGTAGTTCTGGTCTCCATCCCACTGGCTCTGGATCTGAAGGGAGTTGAGACAAAAGTAACGCCAGGCTACGGCAGAGACACCTGCTGGATACAGAACGGACTAGCTCTGCTTGTGTTTGTGGTTGTGCCGCTGTGCGTCGTGATGTTTGTCAACCTGTGGCTGTACTGCTGGACCGCGTGGCTCATCCACACAACACGGTCTGACATGGTCAGTACATCCACAGCCACAGCTGACTTCAGGCTCTTCGTCCGACTCGCTATCATCATGGGACTCACCTGGAGCACCGGAGTCATCGCCGGATTCACCGGAATCAAAGGTCAGTTTAAAACACAGACAAAAGAGGAACTTGTCAAATATCCACTTCAAATACTTTTCTCATGGCGTAAATTCTAACAATAATCAAGTTTCAGAAGAAGGCGCTGGTAATTGTTACACTCTATTACGTCAGTATTAAGCATTCTGTGACGTTTGTCTTGTTGCAGGTTTCTGGTACTTGTTTGTGGTCCTGAACACACTTCAGGGCGTCTTCATTTTCTTCGGGTTCTCCTTCACCAACAAGATCTGGGCAGAACTGAGAAGAACAAAGCGCCTCAATCTATCTTTCACTAAGAGGACAACAGACAGCACAAACAATCCCGATGACGTCATGTGAACATGACTAACCGCGTCTTCAGTGGCGGCTCCTGCCTCAATTATCCGCGTGTTCAATAGACCAGTGGCGGCTCCTGCCTCAATTATCTGCGTGTTCTATGGACCAGTGGCGGCTTTTGCCTCAACCACATGTTCACTAGATCAATTATTCGCGTGTTCACTAGACCAGTGGCAGCTCCAGCCTCAATTAACCGCGTGTTCAATAGACCAATGGCAGCTCCAACCTCAATGAACCGCGTGTTCAATAGACCAGTGGCGGCTTTTGCCTCAACCGCATGTTCACTAGATCAATTATTCGCGTGTTCACTAGACCAGTGGCAGCTCCAGCCTCAATTAACCGCGTGTTCAATAGACCAGTGGCGGCTCCTGCCTCAATTATCTGCGTGTTCTATGGACCAGTGGCGGCTTTTGCCTCAACCACATGTTCACTAGATCAATTATTCGCGTGTTCACTAGACCAGTGGCAGCTCCACCCTCAATGAACCGCGTGTTCAATAGACCAGTGGCGGCTCCTGCCTCAATTATCCGCGTGTTCACTAGACCAGTGGTTGCTCCAGCCTCAATTATCCGCGTATTCAATAGACCAGTGGCGGCTCCTGCCTCAATTATCCGCGTGTTCAATAGACCAGTGGCGGCTCCAGCCTCAATTATCCGCGTGTTCAATAGACCAGTGGCGGCTCCTGCCTCAATTATCCGCGTGTTCAATAGACCAGTGGTGGCTCCATCCTCAATTATCCGCGTGTTCAATAGACCAGTGGCGGCTCCTGCCTCAATTATCCGCGTGTTCAATAGACCAGTGGCGGCTCCAGCCTCAATTATCCGCGTGTTCAATAGACCAGTGGCGGCTCCAGCCTCAATTATCCGCGTGTTCAATAGACCAGTGGCGGCTCCTGCTTCAACTAATCCCATGTTCACTAGATCCTTCTTCAAAGTACAGTAGAGTCGTTGTAAAAACCGGCAGCGAATCACACGACAGCTTTTGGTCAACTGACAAGTTGCTTAACCAATAGTAGTTGTCGTCAAGGTTACGGGACAACAGACCCTCAGAGGATGTTACAAGTCTACCCATGTGCTACTACCAGGTTCTCACGCTCTATTTTTCGAAATAATCTCTAACGTTAACAAGTGTTTCTCTGGTTTGTGAGTTGATAGTCCCGCGGCTCACCCGCGGCAATACTGACGCAGATAACACCGCACTGCAATTGATTCGTTCACTACACAAGTCCGTATTGACTTGACAACGTCGCTTTGTTTTGTAAACCACGTGTAGCGGTCTCGCAAAAATCGGGCAGGTGTCGCCACGCTGGATATTGGAACAGCTCGGCTCTAGTTTTAAATTAATTATTAAAAAGGTAAAAAACAAATAGAAAATCTTAAAATCTCAACGTCAGAATACAAACTGATTACAGGCAACAGTCGGAAGTCCAAAAACCCAGGTCAATGGCGACGGAACATAGGGTATTATCCATGCAAAATTGGAGTATTGACAAATTTACGCCCTTCTCCATGTCAAGTTTTCATGTCCAAATTCATATTATAAACGTAAACATACCAAATTCGTCACAGTTTCAAATTAAAAATGTTTAAACAGTATTTTTTCATGACTACCAACTTTTGGGGATTCGCTAAAAGTTAGTGAATAATTGTTTTAGTTATTCGCAGAGCTTGGTGAGTACAGTTGGTACCACTTTAAGCTGAACGTGTCTTTGGAAGGTTTTTAATTTAATATCTTCAAATGCATCAAAATAAATTAATCGCGTTCATTTTTGTATCAAGAGATTTGAATGTGATTACATCAAGTAAGGTCCATTGAGACGAGCTCCACCCTGTTAGGCGTGTCCACGCATCCATATTCCAGTTCCATCGCACAACTCGCACAGATTGGTACCTACTAGCAACATATTTCCCGCCAACAGGGACTTTTTACATATCTTGGGAAATTCTCGAATAATAAAAATCTAACAAATGTCAACTTTTTTTTACAAACTAACAACAATTAATTTGTGTTTTTTATTTAATTTGATGAAATAAACATTCCGCAAATTAATTAAGATTCTCCAAAATATATTCCATGAATAATCAAAGTTTAAACAGATAAATTTATATTAAATGTATTTAAGTAATGTCATTGTAAAAACGTTGAACACATCGATACATTTTCCGAGTTGTCAATATTTCAACAAACTGGATTCACAAAAGTGAATTGTTGTGATTATAAAAAAGACAATCATTGTAAACAAGATGGCGGCGATTCGACTTAAACTCATCTTGGTTTTCATGACGACCGTTGTTTTTGCAGTGAATGGCAGCGTGAACCTGCACACCGCCCTACACTACGCCGGGTAAGTTGTCTATGTTTTGTTTTTACACGATAGTACTTACAGCAATGGCGACCATGATTGAAAGTTCAACTTCCTACTTTTCGGGGTTGCCAACCTAAATAACTATACTGTAATATTACATAATACAAACCTCGTGCGGGAAGTAAAACCACTGCCCTTTATGCATATTACGCACAATGTATATCTTCTTGTAAGCCCATGTTTCCCTTAACAGAGATTTACTAATTTAGTTACACTTGTTTTCGAGTAGATGTCATTTGAGTGGTCCGTGGTCAGCGTTCCGCCTCATACTGACATCAAGGAAACCAAGGTAGTACTAGGACGGGAAAATTCGGTAAATTTTACTTAGAGGCCTTTTCATTCAGGCTTAAGGATCTTTTACGAGCCTGAAAATCTTCAGACTCGGTACCCACGGCTTAAAGTCCCTCCCGGAGGATTTGCTCCTTGGATTTTTCCATCCTAAAAAAATCCATCGACCCCGGCCGGGTTTGAACCCGCGACCCTCGGGACCAGAGGCAAGGAGCATAACCACTAGTCCACCGCGACCAATTACAATGTATATACAAAAATATATCCAAAAGGTAGTGTTAATATACATTATACGAAACAAATCACTGCATTTTAAATTAACTGAACTTTATTTGAAACAATATAAAATAATAAATTCGTACTTGCCACCATTTTATGACTGAATGGTGTCACTGCCTGCTGTAGTCTCAACTGATAAACATTGGCCACACTGTTAACGTTAGTCAATTGTTTATAATGAATACAAATATTCCCAACAAAGATGTTATTATTATTTTACTATTATTTATTATTTTGTAAACACCATCACGCAGGAAATAATGTACAACGCACGTTTATGAAGTGTTTTACAAAATGTCGGAAATTAAAAACCTCGCTATCGCTCGGTTTTTAAACATTTGCTCGCTTCTGTAAAAACCACTTCCCAACCTCGCATCGTAATATGTTATTAAACCTGACCGTGTGTATGTGCGTGTGTGCGTGTGTGTTAGGATTCCAGTGTAGCTCAGTTGGTTAGAGCGCTAAACGTATAAAGTTAGAATCTCGGGTTCAGGCATTTATTTTTTTTCATGCCATATATATATATATATATATATACAGGCCTAAATAAATTAAATATTAAACTTTTGGACAATCCCTACCTCGGTTTATTTTAATAGAATATACTTAGTTTCGTTGTGAAACATCTAAAAATGTGACCACAAGAGCGATATTTCAAATTTTATTTCAGGTGAACTCCTAGTCCTAATGGTTTTAGAGCATTCAATTGTGATTCTAAAACATCAAGGGACCCACTCAAACAAACATAAAAAGTTTCAAAATCGGTCCAGTCGTTTAGGAGCGGTTCGGTGACAAACACACGTACAGAAGAACTTTGTATATATATATATATATATATATATATATATATATTAAAAGAATACTCTGGGTACGTTCTCATTCAAGATGTTTGTGTTCGTCGTTTTGCTTTAATATTTGGATCTCCTTTAGAATGTTGAATTTCAGTTCATTTTTTCTCTGTGTAAGAGATCTAAATCTTAAAAAGGAAACAAGAAACAAACACATTTTGAATGAGATCACACCAAGTGACCAAATCCCTCTTTACAAAATCGTCATTAACAATAGTCAATAAACAGAAGATTAAACATTGCTTTCGAAAGGCCTCTTTGAAAATTACGCAGCTAATAGTTGAGGAAGACTAAGAACAAGGTAACAATTTATAATTTTAAAAACTTCATATAGAGAAAAACCTCAACAGAGATTCAAAATGTGTTTGAAAAAATGATTATCCTTTTTTTATTCATCACATCCTTTTCCTCTGCAGCTAAGTGTTTTTGGTCTACCTCTACCTATGCTTTTTCTGGTATCCAATTCCAAAACTTTTCTTATTTAGTTATCCTGGTGGAGTTAAGGTCATTCGCCCGCCAAGACAAACATTTGTTACTTTAGAAAACATCAACCACAATAATTGTAATCAATCATTATTCACATTCCATCATCAATTGGTCTTTGTAGACCTGTTTCGGCTCCAGCTAGCAGACTTTTAACAGGTCTTCCTGGTCGACGATGTCCTTTGGGCTTATATTGCATTCTTAAAGTCTTCAGTCCAAGTAATTTAATTTATATCTGTTAAGTTTTTCTTCTACTGAATCTACTTCTAATTGTTCTAAATTGTATTTATTCTTCCTTCCAAGTATTAGGCCAAGGCCTGTTACGATCCTATAGAAAATTTTCCCTCCAGCGTTTCATAGGACGACCCACATATCTTCGTCCTCTTGGTATATAATTATAAAAACTTTAGGGATCCGATTTGAACTCATTCTTTCAAGATGGTGTTTCCAATTTAGTTGGCACTGTTTAATATATTCCAAAATTGGCGTAGTCTTCAATTCTTTTAAGATATCGGTGTTCCTTTTCCGATCCCATCTGGTGTAACCCGCTGTTCTGCGCATGAATCTCATTTCACAAGCCGTTATTCTGCTTTCATGTTGTCTTTTTAGTGTCCATGCTTCACTACCATAGGTCAACACTGGTCTAGCCAAAGTGTTATATAAACTTAATCTGGTGTTTTTCTGTACAAGGGATGGTTTCATAACTTGATTAATAATTCCTAAACTTTTATTATAACTAGTAACTTTTTCAGGGATATCCTTTTCATCCCAGATAGAGAGATAATATCCAAGATATTTAAATTGATTAGATCTCTCTAAAATTTTATTGTGGAGCCAGATTTTTACTTTATATGGGGTCGTTCCCATGAAATGCCATAATTTTAGTTTTGTTAATTGATATTTCCATATTAAATTTGGCAGCTATTTTTTGTAAATTATAAATTGATCGTTGCAAATCATTTTCGGAAAGTGCCAGGAGAGCTAAATCGTCTGCAAAAAGAATAGCATCGAGTTTGAGGTTCCTATTGATGGGTATATATCCCCGTTGTGTTTTCCTCCATTCGTTTATTATTCTATTCATATACATAATGAAAAGCACCGGTGAAAGTCCACATCCCTGTCTTACTCCAGTGTTGATCTTTTCCCAAGAAGATAATTTGCCATCTTGTTTAACAGAGATTTCATTATCTTTATAGATGTTGAAGATATTAGTAATATATTGTTGTGGAACGCTACCATCAGCTAAAATTGTTTAATGAGTATATCCTGCTGTCCTTCTGAGAAATTTCATATCCGTTGCTTCTGTTTCTGTTGACATTTAAATTACATACATAGTGTTCTGTCCAAGAGCAGGTCTTTCACTGCAAACTCAGCATCCTTCACTCTTTCCTTAACTCAGCTTTCCTTTTTGTATCTGCATACAAACCATTTATTTTAATATTGTCTATCATCTGATGTCTCTCTATATCTCTAAACTTCTTTCCGTTGACCATTCCTTCTAGGACATCCGTCAGCAGGCAGTTTCTTTTAAGCCAGTAGCTAATCCAGTTTACTTTTCCTCTTATTTATGAGTTCCACCATTGTTTTTCCTTCACCCACTCTGTCTAGCACATATTCATTTTTTATTTTGTCGTCCATTTTATACGTTCCATTGTTCTCCATACCCACATCTCAAAAGCTTCCAGACACTTTTCCTCATTCGATCGTAATGTCCAAGTCTCTGCACCATACAATGGTACACGCCACACAAAGACTTTTCCGTAATTATTTTGCCAAAGGTCCGCAGAAAATGCTTCTCTTCTTGATAAAAGCTTCTTTTGCCATTGCTATCCTCTGCTTTACTTCTTGACAGCAGTTAATGTTACTACTGATAGTACAACCCAAGTATTTGAAGCTCTCCACTTGCTCAATGGCCTCATGTTTATCTTCCTTGGTTTCCTTCCTATAATCACGGTCGTCGTCTTATTTATATTTATCTTCATCCCCTAATCCTCGCACTTATCATTCAGCTCCATCAGCATGTTCCTCAGTGTCATTGCATCTTCTGCTAGCAAAGCCACATCTTCAGCAAAATTGTTAAAATAAAATTAATTTGATTTGTTTCAGTTTTGTGTGCAGGAATCCGAGGAACGGAGACGGACAGTTCAGCATGAACAAATGTTCCTGCGAAAAGAACTGTGACGCTTATGGAGATTGCTGCACAGATTCTGGTCACTTCTATCGTGAGAAGCAGGTCTGGGGGGCTTCGCCTTTCTCCTGCAAAATGCTGGGGCACATGTGGTTCTATGTAATGGCGTCATGCCCTTCAGACTGGGGTCATCAAGGAACATGTGAACGCTGCCAAAATCCTGATTATCTTTACAGAGACGCCATGTTGGATGTACCTGTGACGAGCATGCGCACAAATATAACTTATCTCAACGTTCACTGCGCCATCTGCAATCAAGACTTCGATTCTAAGAACGATGTCATTTGGAACCTCAACTTCAATTGTGAACTCCGACCAATGGGAATTCATATTTTGGAAATGTTAAAAAATCTTCAAGAAAATTCTGGAAACCTAGAGACAAATTCCAACGATACGGACCTCCTTCAAAGTGCGCCTGTGGCAGAGGACCGCTCGGGTCAGCTCTCCGACATATTCTTTGACGAACAGTCAAGCACGTGGAGGATGGTAACTGACAAACGACAATTCAAATGTTCTCCAAACACCGACATCCCAAAAATAGATACAAGAATTATCAGATATTGTATCCCAAATTTAATTGGGAATTGTTCACAAAACTGGACAGATAGCGTTATATCTAAGATATGTGAATCGTATACCGACATCTGGTGTCAGCGCGGGAAATACTACAGAAATCCCTACTGTGCACACTGCAACTATCAGCAAGACACCGGATCCGACATGTGCACATTTATGCATCACCACGTCACCAGAAAAATGGGTGACGTCGACTTCTCAATTCTTCTGGATTGGTCTGACTTAAAAAAATACAAAAAGTGTTCCAATGGTCAAATTTATGATCCAGTCATGAAAAGATGTCGACAATTTCCTGCAAATGGACATGGTAAGAGTGTATCCATATTGTTGTCTTTATTATTATTATTATTATTATTATTATTATTATTATTATTATTACTACTAGGGAATACGATATGTAATGGTTACACTGTTACATCACAAAAAAAAATATTTAGGTTACATTTGACATTACGAACTTCATTTAGAGTCTCTTTTAATGTCAACTATACCTTGACAAACCCTTAGAATACGACACACTCCATTTGCAGCACCATTTCTGGATATCTCATCTGATGGTTCTAGAGCTTCATGGATATCAATTCTTGATTGAAATCGAATGCCTTGTAAAGGTTCATTGATCTTTGTAAATAAGTTATAGTCACAAGGGCTTCTGTCTGGTGAATTTGGTGGATGTTCGAGTACTTCCCAATTCCACATCCTGAACAAATTCTACTGAACATCTTTTTAGGGCGGTATTACTTACTGAATGTGAGAAACAGCGAATGTATTCACAAAATATTGATATCTCAAAACTTTCAATATTACAGATTTGTACAACAAAGGCTGCTCAACAACATACTACAAGATTACAATGGTCACCGCTAGGATCGCTGGTTTACCACTTATCGAATGCCCTAGTATTTATTATCATTATTATAACTGCAGGTTATAGGCTTCTAGACCACCAAAGAAATTCAACAATAGCCAGAGAGTTAAACATTGTACCTATATCTGAATACCTCCAAGAATATATAAACAATTGGCTAGCCCATATTCAGCGCATGGATCGTCACAGAATACCAAAACAAATTCTTCACTACATTCCTCGAGGCAGAAGATCTGTGGGTCGACCTTTTCGGAGATGGCGGGAGACTGTAACGGGCCACTGGGCCTAATACTTGAAAGGACGATGATGATTATTATTATTATTATTATTATTATTATTATTATTATTATTATTATTATTATTATTATTATTACCAAATAAAATCTTCCATTATTTTCCAAGAGGAAGAAGAGATGTCGGACGTCCTCGAAAGAGATGGTCTTAGATCTATTAGTGAAGACGGAACAGGCAACTCTTGCCTAAACCAGGAAGTGAAGAAGATTATTATTATTATTATTATTATTATTATTATTATTATTATTATTATTATTATTATTATTATTAAGGTCTTAGCTATGAACACATTAAAGTACCTTCACGAATTAATGTTAATAGTATTGTTATAAGTTCAGATACATCAAGAAGCACAACAGCGGCTCGACACTGGACATGAAAAGACCTCAACCGCTTTGGAATAGCATTCTCCATGTTGTGCAACTGCCGAGCTCTGAGCACCAGAGATGTTGAGACGCTTGCACTAAAACGATTAACTTTATTGAACAATGATTTTATTGGTTATTGAATTCGTCTTCCGGGCTGAATGGCCGTGGTCCAGAGCTGATACTACTCCACGTTTCGTCTACTACTGTGGTAGACATCCTCAGAAGACTGCGCTTGTCTTCCGTGAAATCCTCACCTGATGACTACCGTATCAATTCTACATTCAGCCCAGAAGACGTTTTCATAAATCAATGCAACGCTGTTGTAAATCAGCGATCCTAGCGGTGATTATTGTAATCTTTCAGCATGTTCTTGAGCAGTCTTGGTACGTATAAATCTGTAATTTTGAAATCTCTAAACAGCAATAGTTTGTGAATACATTCACTGTTTCTCACATTCAGTAAGTAATACCGCCCTAAAAAGAAGTTCAGTAGAATTTGTTTAGAAGTTGCAATTGGGAAGTAGTCGAACATTCACCAAAATCGCCAGACATGAGCCCTTGTGACTATCACTTCATCACAAAGATCAAAAAACGTCTAAGAGCCATTCTATTTCAATCAAGAGTTGATATCCAGCGATCAGATGAAAGAGATCTAGAAATGGTGCTGCAGATGGAGTTAGGCAGTATAGTTGACTTGGCAGGAGACTATAAATGAAATTCGTGATGTCAAAAATAATCTAATTTTTTTTGTGATGTTATAGCAGTGTTTCCATTACTTTTGGAATGCCCTAGTAAATAACTCCGCTGTCAGTTTTGAATTAATTATCAGAACACCCTGTGTGATTTGTGCTGCAGGTAAGAAGTTGGCTTCTGCAATGGACGGAATAACACTGGCTTTCCTGGGTATCTCCATACTGTTTCTGGTGCTGCACCTAGCGGTATTTATTGCAACTCCCAAACTAAGAAACTTACCCGCCATGAATCTCGCATCTCTGTGCGCAGCTCTGATGCTCCTGTATTGTTGCTTCATAGCAGGCGGGTTCCTCACGCCGCCGTGCGTGGCGCTAGCTGTAACAATGCACTACAGTCTTCTGTCCACATTCACCTGGACGTCTGTGATTTCTTACGACGTCTGGAGAGTTGTCATGGATTCTACCAAACGTTTTGCTTCCTCTTCAGGTAACAAACCCTAACATTTTACCGGAGCTGACGTAGAACCCGAGCAATGAGACAATTTGCCGCAACACAACAGAACTAACCCCGGCTGGTTATTATAACAGCGATGTGCAGCAGTCAGTTGCCATGGTAACACCGTATAGTAAGAACCCAGATAAGAAAGAAACAATTGTGCTATAGGTTTTTTACGACTAGAAAATATCATTGCTCTTGTGGAGGAATTCTTTTTAGTAAGCGTGTCCTTTTATATGAGATTTATTAGTTTATTTATTTTAAATAAATAATTAAGTTAAACAGTTTCACCTATAACTTTACAAGATGGCGCACGCGCTTTAAAAAAGTTATTAAAAAACATATAATTATCACCCACATATTCAATAAAGTTAGGGGGTGAACTCAATTACCGGAACAGCGGCTAGCGGAGTTGCCATTGAACCATTCTCTTTCAAAGAAATTTATAGATGATTATATTTCCATGTTTGTCAGTCAGTCTGCGGCGTCAAGTGGCAACAGCGTTCCTATAACAGGAATAATATTTCTGGACATGAAAAACACTATAGACTTTGGGGCTTCCAGCAATTAGCCCCGAACAAAAATAAATTGAGTCATCAAAAAAATAATGATTGCGATATTTAAGCTAATAGTGTACAGGGTGATCCATATAAATACTTCTAAAACTTAAGCTTATTTGTCCTTTCATTTGAATTCACGGAATGGACTTTACCACTAAGCACTAGAGAGCAAATATAATACTTTCGGTAGAGGCTGGATCGTTCAAGCCGCAAACAGGTTCTTAAAAACGACACTATCTCCTCGAAGTCTAGTTTGATATGTGTTTCCGCAGGTGGCAGGAAGTGGGTGCGATTCAGTGTGTATTCCCTGATCGCCTGGTCAGTTCCTGTAGTTCTGGTCTCCATCCCACTGGCTCTGGATCTGAAGGGAGTCGAGACAAAAGTGACGCCAGGCTACGGCAGAGACACCTGCTGGATACAGAACGGACTGGCTCTGCTTGTGTTTGTGGTTGTGCCGCTGTGCGTCGTGATGTTTGTCAAACCTGTGGCTGTACTGCTGGACCGCGTGGCTCATCCACACAACACGGTCTGACATGGTC
Source organism: Diploptera punctata (assembly GCA_030220185.1). Taxonomy (NCBI): domain Eukaryota; kingdom Metazoa; phylum Arthropoda; class Insecta; order Blattodea; family Blaberidae; genus Diploptera; species Diploptera punctata. Next base: position 618,647 of record JASPKZ010007422.1, on the reverse strand, counting down.
AGTACATCCACAGCCACAGCTGACTTCAGGCTCTTCGTCCGACTCGCTATCATCATGGGACTCACCTGGAGCACCGGAGTCATCGCCGGATTCACCGGAATCAAAGGTCAGTTTAAAACACAGACAAAAGAGGAACTTGTCAAATATCCACTTCAAATACTTTTCTAATGGAGTAAATTCTAACAATAATCAAGTTTCAGAAGAAGGCGCTGGTAATTGTTACACTCTATTACGTCAGTATTAAGCATTCTGTGACGTTTGTCTTGTTGCAGGTTTCTGGTACTTGTTTGTGGTCCTGAACACACTTCAGGGAGTCTTCATTTTCTTCGGGTTTCTCCTTCACCAACAAGATCTGGGCAGAACTGAGAAGACCCAAGAGTCAACACCTGCCTTTCACTATCACAACCAACAGAGCAACAGAAACCACTAACACTACTGATGACGTCATGTCATCAAACATGTGAAGTCAGCCAGGAGATTGTTGGGAAAACATGCTGTTATTATTATGTTACTATAGTGCATCGTTAACAACCTGTGGTGGGTGAACCCAGGGGGGTTTCGCTATATATTTCAAGAGGTTCGCCAAAACATTTCCATAATGGCGGGTTTCGAGATTAGGTCTATTATTGTTTAGTTCATTTTTGCAGCATTGCAATATTTATTATTATTGTTATTATTATTGTTATTGTTATTATTATTGTTATTATTATTATTATTGTTATTCTTATTATTAGTATTGTTATTAGTATTGTTATTATTATTATTATTGTTGTTGTTATTATTAATTAGTATTATTATTGTTTTTATTAATGTTATTATTATTAGTCTTGTTCTTCTTTCTTGTTATTCTTCTTCTTGTTGTTGTTTATTCTTCTTAGTCTTCTTCTTGTTGTTTATTATTGTTGTTCTTCTTGTTATTATTATTATTAGTATTGTTATTATAGTTCTTATTATTGTTATTATTGTTATTATTATTGTTATTAATATTTTTAGTATTATTATTGTTGATATTATTGTTATTATTATTATTAGTGTTGTTATTATTGTTATTATTATTATTGTTATTATTATTATTATTATTCTTATTATCATTGTTACTACTTTATTATCATTATTATCAGCAAGTTCAATTTATGGTCCGATTCTGTTGCTTTATAGAATATACAGGGTGCGGCATAAGTCTGTTAACCACTGCACATGGTTGCAAGGGGAAAAAATCAAATTGGTTGAAACTGGTGGGGTAAAATCGATTGGCCACCTAGATCACCAAACCTCACGCCTTGTGATTTTTCAATGTGGGAAATTTTGAAGGACAAAGTTTTCAGTACAAAACCACTAAACCTATAACATTTACGGGATTTGATTTAACAAGAATTTGAAAACACTTTTGTTAATAATGGGAAATTGTGTGACATCATCTGCAAATCAGTGTTAAAATGACGTAATAAATGGTTAAACAACAATGGTGGTCTCTTTGAACAATTTCGATTGTTGTGTTTTTGTATAGATAATTATGCCGCGCGCTGTATATACGTTTTTGTCTTAGTAATGTCCCCATGTTTTCATTCCTTGGAAACTTGATAAAACATTACTCGCAGGCGAAACCGAATATGTTAATATGTTTTAAATATTGTTCTCTTATTGTTGTACTTTGCAACTCCAGGCTGTTAGATGCCGCCCTGCACTAGGAGAGGTTCTGTTATAAAACTCAGAGTAAAACGTCTGTAAAAACATCAATAATTACATTCGCTTTGATTAAAATTCCCACCGATGTTCATTTGAGCAGAAAAACGATAAACATAACACAAACCAATTAAAACCCACTTACAAATGCATCAGTGGTGGATTTATAAATCCAGGGTCGATCGCCTCCAACTGGTTCTTCAGCGCCGGATTGGCCATAAAAAGAGTATTCTGTCGACGGGAAGATCCAGCATATATATATATATATATACACTAGCTAACACCCGGGGTGCGTTGCTGCGCCTTAATAAATTAAATCTTGAAGATTAATTAAATGTTATGGTATGAATGGCGGTTGCTAGTCAGTTTAATTTAGGATTTCAGATAAACCACTTCTATCTCTCATTTTTTGATAATACCTGCCTCGGTTTATTTTAATATGATATACTTAGTTTCGTTGTGAAACATAAAAAATTGTGACCGTTAGAGCGATTTTTAAACTTTCACTTCAGATGAACTCCTACACCTAATGGTTTTTGACGTTCCAATTGTAAATTTAACCATACATAGACCCATTCAAACACGCACAAAAAATTCATCAAAATCTGTCCATTCGTTTAGGCAGTTTTTAATTTCACATTTCAGTTAAACATCCAGTTCTTACTGTCGGATTTCGCTCATTTTTGGATAACAGTTGCCTCGGTTTATTTTAATAGGATATACTGAGTTTCGTTGTGAAAATCGAAAATTGTGACCGCTAGATGCATTTTTAAATTTTCACTTAAGTGAACTCTTTTATTTAAAATCCAAATTTCACTTCCATATTTTAGAGGAGCTTTTGATGTGATGTTATGTAATCTTAGTTTTGTCTCTTTCCTGATCTGTTTACCAAAATGTCTTCGTATTACCCCATTCATTTTATTATATTTTTGTAATTTTGAATCAATGTCACTCTGCAAATACACTTCCTAAGTAAGAGAAATCTGACACTTGTTCTATAATTTTTCCATCAATCTCAATTTTCCCGTTGTATGTTTTTTCCACACATTGCCATTGTTTTGGATTTTGAAGTGGAAGTTTTCATATTATATTTGCTGGCAATTTTGAATAATTGATACGCTGCCATTTGTAAGCTATCTTCGGAATCTGATAATATTATTTGATCATCAGCATATAATATTGTTTGAACACTATTATCAGAGGAAAACTTGGAGTAACAAGTTTAAATGAAGATATACAAAGTTACCAACAAGAATGGAAAAATCATCTCAGGAGAATGGCAAGAAATAGTCTTCCAAAATTGGCATTCCAATATACCCCAACTGGACATAGGGACCAAGGAAGACCAAAACATCGGTGGAAAGATCAAGACCATCTTCGCTAGGTTTACCGTACAGGCCACATGGCCTAAAACGAATTTGTCCATGACGATGATGATTAAGTGAACTCCTACACCTAATGGTTTTAGGGGGTCCAATTCTGAATCTAATCCATCCAGAGACCCTCTAAAACACACACACAAAATTCCATCTAAATCGGTCCACTCCTTTAGGAGTTCAGTGGCGTACAACACACGTACAGCGGGATCATGGAGGTACATATAAATATATATGCCTGTGCGAGTGTATAAAGGGATATTAAGTCGAAAATGGGCCACAACTAGCCCTTTCACGTCTAGATTTGAACTGGGACCATAATAAGTTCGTCTGTTAAATACCGGGCTTCCAATATAAACCCGGACCGGCCTCACGGGGGGGTTTCACCCGTCAGGCAGCGCTCTCTCCTCGTCCGCATTTCACTCTGCCAGCCGCTCGTCCTTGAACTAGTCAGTTTACTATCGTTCGACAAGATGAGACGTCAGCTGACATTAGAGCAGCGCATTTATGTGTGTAAATGTTATTATAAATACGAATCAGCTCGTCGCGTTCGCGAGGAATTTATTCGGAACTTCCCTGGACAATTACCTCCTTCCAGATCGACAATCCACGATCTTATGACCAAATTTGAGACCACTGGTTCAGTACAAAATAAGAAACACACGCGAAGGCGTACGGTTCTCACCGAAGAAAAATTAGGGAAGTGTTTGAAGATAGAGTGATTAGTGCTGATGTATGGCCCCCTCGCTCCCCAGATCTAACAGTGTGTGATTTTTATTTGTGGGGTAGCCTGAAAGACAAAGTGTACAAAACAAATCCGCACACATTGGAAGAACTGAAGAACAACATAAGACATGAAATCAGAAACTTGACAGTGCCCGAACTACAGCGTGTCAATCTAAATGTGTTTACTCGGTATAATGCCTGTTTAACTGCGGGAGGACAACATTTCCAGCATTTTCTATAAGGTAAGAAACAGTTCAAGGACGGGTGGCAGGCAGGGTGAATTGCGGGAGGAAGAGACAGCACTGCGTGCCGGGTGAAACTCCGTAAAGCCGGTCCGGTTTTATATTGGAAGCCCGTTATAAACCTACATCCATAGTAATTCTGCCCAAGGGCAGGTCTTTCATTGCAATCATAGCATTTTCATGCCATGCTTTGCAGCTTTTTTAGGGAATTGCAGGTGTTCCCGTTGTTTTCCACGCCGGTGAAGGATGATGATGATGATGATGATGATGATGATGATGATGATGATGATGATGATGATGATGATGATAATGATAAGGATGATGATGGCCATATTATTTCGGGGACCGTTTGGGCTTTAAAGTTTTCCTGATATTTGTCTTACAGGTGAGGAAAAACTCCGATAAAAACCTCACCCAGAAAAACTGCCCCGACCGGGGATCGAACGCGGGCACGCTGTGTGACAAGGCAGCACGCTACCTCGAGACCACAGCGGTGGACATAATATAAACCTATCTGAAAAAATTATAAAGCTGGAATAACCATAAGTACTGGCCTTTCCTCCTGTTGTTTACTATTACGGAGTCAATGTGATAATATCGTAAGCCCAATGCTACAAGATGCCTAGAGGTAATGGAAAAGAAACTGAAAATAATTAATATTGTGATGGCTACAACAAGCCGCCATTGTTGTGAACACGGCTAATAGCCCCTGGCTTTATATGCAATTAAACAAAACAAGTGATTGTAATACCTGGGTTTTGTTCCAGTCGCATTGCGGGAAAACAACAGTTGTATAGTTGGTAGCATTGATTATCCATCAACATCGCTTCGGGCATAATGTTCAACTAAATGGAGCTGCATTACATTACGTCTTTTTTAAACATTTGTATTGTGGTGGCCTCTCGCGGTTATTATTCTAGGCTCATAATTAAACCATTAACATTTATAAAACTCTCTGTTTCTCTGGGTTCACACAGGAACATGTTTTATAAAAATGTCAGTCTGCTAATAAGCGTGTAGACTGATACAAATGTAAATGCGTGCTGTTATGCATTACAGAGACTCTTGATGTCCCAACTCCTTTCAAAAAACGTTAAACCGAAAAATATATAAAACTGTTATTCTACCAGTTATATTATATGGATGTGAAACATGGACTCTTACTTTAAGGGAGGAAAGGAGATTACGAGTATTTGAGAATAAAGTTCTTAGGAAAATGTTTGGACCAAAGAGAGATGAACAGACAGGCGAATGGAGAAGACTGCATAACAGTGAACTGCATGATCTTTATAGGAAGCAGGATATAATAAGAACAGTTAAGTCTCGTAGACTGCGATGGGCAAGACATGTGGCACGAATGGGGAATGAAAGACGTGCATGGAAGCTTCTTGTAGGAAAGCCAGAGGGAAAACGTCCAGTTGGTAGACCAAGAATGAGATGGGTGAATAACATTAACTATGATTTGAGGGAAGTAGATTATACAGGGGATGATTGGAAAGCATTAGCTCAGGATAGGGATGTATGGAGAGCTAATGTCCGCGCGGCCATGAACCTACGGGTTCGATAGTGCCAGTGAGTAAGTAAAACTTGAAATCTCTTTACAAAAATAGCAGTGTACAATTTTTATTTCATTTATTTATTTAGTCTGGTCGAGTTCTTCCACTCACCAGGACAAAGTACATTGCGATGCGAGGTTGGGAAGTGGTTTTAACAGAAGTGAGCAAATGATTAAAAACCGAGCGATAGAGAGGTTTTTAATTTCCGAGATTCTATAAAACACTTCACAAATGTGCGTTCTACATTTTTTGCGCGATGGTGTTTTCAAAATAATAAATAATAGTAAAATAATAACATCTTTGTTGGAAATATCTGCATTCGTTATAAACAACTGACTGACGTTAACAGTGTGGCCAATGTTTATATGGTAAATGCCGAAAATAATTTAGTTGAGACTACAGCAGGCCGTGATACTAATCACAAATAAAATGGCGGCAAGTACGAATTCAGTGTTTTATATTGTTTCAAATAAAGCCCAGTTAATTTAGAATGCACTGATTTGTTTCCTATACAGTAAAAGCCCATTATTCGCGGGGGATATGTTCCGCAAATACAGAAACCGTGAATGTGGAATGGCAATTTGTATGGGTGTATAGGGGATACGTTCCAAGGTTACAAAATAAAATAAAAATTGTCAAAATAAAATCAATTAATGAGAGATTTTGAACAATTTCTATTAATTATTACTGTCAGGTTTAGGCAAGGACTTAAAGAACTTAGTAATGTTTCCCTGTTTTGCTGCTTTTAGAAGCTCTTTCAATTAAGATTGATATTGAGCTGTGAATTCAGCGATAGAATTCCTTATTTTGTCTTTTTTTTTTTGAAACAGCGTGATACAGACGTCAACCAGACTCGCCAACACGAAAACAGTAAAACATTTATGTTTTTACTTTAAGCCATAACACTACTTTTTTCCGTTTCGGAACTAATTTTCTTTCCTTTTGTTCGACATTATAAATTGGCAACAAAGCAGAAGAGACACGTGTTATTCAATCAAAATTATTGCAACAAATGACAAGTTGAAACAATAATATACTCTCGTGGCGAGGGCGGCATTTATCAACGGACATAGTGGCACGTTAAACACAGCGGCGGTGCCATTTAACAATGAACTTTAGGCTTAGTAACGATAAGGTTTGTTTTATTTTGATATTAACTTGTCCATTTGGTTTGAATCGCTCTTTGTAAAAGCCGCCTTGACACGTGCCTGAAGTAAAAAAAGTTGCCGATGCGTTAATAAAGGATACCAATCTTTCTAATGCACCGACTGGATCCGCGAATAAAGAAATTTTTAGCCGCGAATACAGGAACTGTGCCGCAATTTTTTAACCTGCGAATAACCGCTTCACTAAACTCTCTGATACACACCTGATCCCTCGAGCACAGTGTCCTTTATATCCCTCCTCATCACACTACCTATTATTCGAAATCTTTTACAATTTCTCTTCCTAGAATATGGGGTTCCCTTCCACCCTATGTCAGAGACTGTCAAACTTTACCATCTTCAGAAACAAATTTAAAATAAAATTATTAACAGCAACTCACTAATATTACTTTTTTAAAAATTAATAATTTGTTTTTCATTATTTAATGAAAATAGTTAAGATTTGTTAATATATTTACCTAATGCCTTGTATAATAAGCGATAGATTAGTTCATTATAGTTTATTACTTTCTTTGTATTTTTCTTTCTTTTCTTTTTATATAAAGTAGATTCGAGCTGTTATTCCTTTCTGTATTCATTCTATCATTAATTTAATTTTAATTGTACTGTATTATTAGACATTATTTTCATTATTATTCAATTTGACAGATAATTAATTGTTTAGTACGTACTATTATTGTAATTTTTTGTATTTAAATGTAACATATGTTTGTCCTGGTGAGTGGAAGAGAAGGCCACATGGCCTTAACTCCACCAGGATAAATAAATCTATTCTAAAATAAATATATTCTATTCTACGCAGGTTTTACTGTATGACCATGTTCCAGGTTTACTTTTATTGTTCATGTATGTTTCACTTTCTTTATCAAGACAATTACTTAATCAAATTATACGTTTTTTATTATTATTATTGTTAACATTAATATTTTTTTGTTCTTTCCTTGTCATTTGTATAACCTATACTATGCATTATGTATAATTAATCAACACGTAGATAATTCATAATTGTTATTATATGTATAACTTAACCTGGTGAAGTGGAAGAGAACACCTTACTGTCTTAACTCCATCAGGTAAAATAAATAAATTAAATAAAAACCCTAACCGCTAATGGTTTGATTTTGCTAAATCTACCGAAGCTCCAGCGGGACAATTCTTCTTGCTCCAGGAAGGTAAACTGTTTATCATTTTCTGACATTCTTAAATTAATGAAGTTGTGTTGGCATATCATCAGGGTGGCAGAGGACAATCCTATTAAAAACTCACACTACTGAAACCTGAAGGACGTAGAAGAGTAGGCAGATCCAAGTTGAGATGGTTAAATGGAAGAGGAGAAGATGTTAAGAAGCTTGGTGTAAAGGGATGGAGAAGGAAGGATGATTTGAGGAAGATGTTATCAGTGACCAGGGCTCGCATTTATGATCATGATGATGCAGCACAATAAACCTCAGCTTTGCACCAACACATAATGCCTTAAATCGTTCGGCTACGGCGCGGGACGGACATTTTTAATCTCTGAATAGACTTCGCACGTGGGCTGAAGCCTGGGACCTGTTCCATAAAATGTCTACTCTTAGTAGTTAGTTATTAGCGGTGTAAAACCAGTTAGCAGTCTGGTAAATCCACACAAATCAACAACACTTTTAGCAAAATATGACTTAGATAATAATTATTCTCTCTGCTGGATTTCAAGGCCCTCTCTATTCATTACATTTGCACATGACTCCAAAATATAGTAGCTCTGTTGCATTGTTGTTGTGTAACATTATTCTTTATCAAGTTTCAAAATGTCAAAATCATATAAAAAAGAACAAAAATCCAACAAGCAAGAAAACTTCTTAGGGTAAAACTATTTTCAAGATAAATTACTTTTAAATTGTATACACTGGTAACTACTTTTATCAGTATCTGTAAACTCATAAAACAGACAGTTTCTCAGGAGGTGTCCATATTACATCTGATAAATAACACACCTGATCATGAGTCACACTCTGATAACTGCTGTTTTATTTCATTAGTCTTCTGTTTCACCAGATAATTAATTGTTTACTATCTAATATTATAGTAAAAGCTCCTATTTCCCGGGGGACATGTTCCGCAAATATGGATGGTAATTTGTTAGAATATAGAATAGATTTATTTAGCCTGGTGGAGTTAAGACCATGTGGCCTTCTCTTCCACTCACCAGGACAAACATATGTTACATATAAATACAAAAAATTACAATAATATTACGTACTAAACAATTAATTATCTGCCACATTGAATAATAATGACAATAATGTCTAATAGTACAATTAAAATTAAATTAATGATAGTAAGTATGGGTGTACGTTCCAAGGTTACAAAATAAAATTAAAATTATCAAAATAAAATCAATTAATAAGAGATTTTGAACAATTTGTATTAATTATTACTGTCAGGTTTAAGCAAGGGCTTAAAGAACTTAGTAATTTTTTCCTGTTTCGCCGCTTTTAAAAGGTATTTCAGTTCAGATTGATATTCAGCGATAGAATTCCTTGTTTTGTCTTCGGATTTCTTGATTCATTGACATTGAAACAGCGTGATATAGACGCAAACGACTCGCCAACGCGTAAACGGTCAAGCATTTATATTTTTACTCATTTTTACTACTTTTTTCCGCTTCGGAATTAATTTTCTTTCTTTTTACTCGACATTATAAATTTACAACAAAGCAGAAGAGACGCGTGTTATTCAATAAAAGTTAAAGCAACGAGTGGCAAGTTGAAACAATAAAACACTGATCGTGGAGAGGGCGGCATTTATAACGGACATAGCGGCACGTGAAATACTGCGGCGGTGGCTTTTAACAACGAACTTTAGGCTTAGTAACAATAAGGTTTGTTTTACTTTGATATTAATTTGTCCATTTGGTTTGAATCGCTCTTTGTAAAAAGCCGCCTTGACACGTGCCTGCAGTAAAAATGTTGTCGATGCGCTAATAAAGGACACTAATCCTTCTGATACACCGACTGAATCCGTGAATAAAGATGTTTTTAGCACGAATACAGGAACTGTGTCTCAATTTTTTAACACGCGAATTAGGAGCCTTTACTGTGTCTAAGGAAATATTTAGTGAGTTTTTTTACTGTTTTTGTGTCGGGCAGTCCTTGATATATAAGGGGAGGGAATTCCAGAGTCGAGTGGCTGAAGAAAAAGGAACCATGAGGAATAGTGCGATGTTCGATGTACAGCTGGAGTTAAATCGCCTCAAACAAAATTTAAAAATCACTCGAACTGTTGCAATTTTCAATTTTTCTAAACAGAGCTGAGAATATGATGTTGCAGTAAAACAATGAAGGAGTTCTACAAAAATCAGTAAAATCCAAGAATTATGAGACCTCTTAATTCTTAACCGTTACATTAGCAATGTCTCCTTTATCATACAACCGTTTAATTTATTTTCATTTTGTATTTTTAATAAAGCAATTGTGACTTTCATTGCAAGTTGTCACGAACGAGTGGTGTCGATAGCAGACTTCGTATCATTTCTCTGAGCACAAAATGTCCGACAAGGAGGGGCAGGTTGTGCACTTATACATTTGTAAAAGAACAGAGATTTTGAACGTTTCTAGTTAGAGAGTTGAGTTTTATTAAGTTGGTAGAACGTTCACATTGTTGCGTGACGCACGCAGGACGAGACTCGCCAAACGTAAACATCTCACAGTTAATTGTAACTTTAAATTTAATGTCCTTTTTAACATACCCACACATTCACCGTGGATTCTAGTGCAAATGGCATTCCACAGTTAATTCCAATAGACCGTCCCGCAGCAGTTCCACAGCAAATGGAAGTGTGGTTAACTAACCCCATCTTACTCTCCTTATTCAAAATGTCACGTGGTTTTTTTTTGCGAAAAATGAACAAAATGGTGGTGACTAGAGAGATTTTTAAGTTTTTCTTTTCAGTTATTATCGCCTCACTACGATGGTTGTCCGTTTATATAAAAGCGAGCGCAGTGACAATGCTTGACAATGATTAACATTCAGGTAGCAGTAGTCGGCATCTTTGTATTTAATTATATGTAACAGCTGCGGGGAAACAAAGTCATCATAGTGAGGCGATAAAGCAAAAGTCACTGCGGATTTGTTATAATATATTTTTCGTTTTATTTCAAATCCGGCCTAGATCGATGGATTTTAGGATGGAAAAATCCAAGAAACAAGTCCTCCGGGAAGAACATCAATCCGTGGTTCAAACATACTATATATATATATATATATATATTACCAATGCCATCAGGTTGTCTTATTGACATTTATGTTATTCTCTCCTGATATTGGCGAAATTGTAACCCACTTTCTTTGGTTGGAGGCCTGGAACACGGAGTTACGTTGCCCCAATGATATATGATATGATAGGTGATCTGATGAATGATGTATGATAATCAAGCGCCAGGAGAATACTTAAAACTAAATATAACCTTAATCCAGACCATGGAGAACCACAGGAATAAATCGCTTTAAGAAAAAATTCCTACGGTCTAACCGAGAATCGAACCATTGACCTCATGAACTGTACCCACAAACGCTGACCACTAGCCCATGAGGGCCTTTCTACGACAGCTCTTCGTCTCGGCCGCAATGGACGATTCTCGCAGTCATGAAAAGGACAGGATTGGGAGAAGAAAAATCTGTTTAAACAGAAAGAAATGGAAATTGGGAAGATAAAAACAACTCCAGTTGTAACAATCTGCAAATAATATTCTTATTCTATAAATAACGTTTTATCGACATTCGTTCTTTGGTTGTTTGCGTTTAATTTTCAAACAGGGCTGCACATTCAACTAAAAAAAAAAGTAAAATATTTTTTTTATTTCAAAATTGTTTCAAATTATAAAATGTAATGAATAAAAATTTGAGTTGAAAACTCTGTAAAGTTGATTAAAATGACAGTTAGTTGTGTAGATGGATACAAAAGTTGTTTACAATGTGATTCGTTGATTATTCAAACACATAATGTAATTATTTTCAAAATTATTTGTCAAACAAATAGAATGAACTATGTAACTAAACGCCAATCTGGTAACATGGAGGGAATTTCAGTCTCTAAACATTTGCAATCTGAGAATTTACAAGTTGTATTCAGATCATATAACAATGTCTCCCCTCCTGACAGCATGGCCCCCCCACATCCCAAACGTTCCATAGTCTATCAGCGAGTGGTTACAGGCGGCCATGAGAGCTAAATCCTGTTCTGGAGTATTGTTTCTAATTATCACCACGTCAGAAGCACGTATGTTGTCTTCGCACCAATCAGGATCGTCGCTCGCAACAATAAAAGCAACTGAATTATACTTATTTCGGAAATAATTCATATTTCTTAAGAAATATCCCGCGTCCACCATTTGCACACCAAAAACTTCCTTCAGATTATCTCTGAAGTCTGTCCTGCGGACGTGAACACCCACAAAAACTGTTCACTCGACTGTTCAGACACGTTTCGAAGAATTTCTTGACTGTGTTCATGTAAATCTCTGTTAAAACGGAAAATCTCTTTAATTTCACTGAGGATTGGAATGACGTACAAGTAATATTGTGCGTAGCTACTCAACTCAATATTTCCATCGATACTTTTTGGATCAGTTGTCTTGTTCGCGTAATGAGGAAGCCATATTGAACAATGGCCAGCATCGCCTAGTGTTGGAAGAGATAGATTGACGAAATAATTGCTAAGTCGGTTATATATGCAACTAGGAACAAAGCCTTCGCGGTTTGTAGCTTTGGCCACGGCGTAAACAGAAGCGTATTCCCAAATTTGGTTTCCAAGTCGACCACACTTTTGCACTGTTACTATTGGACGTCTTGGGCATTCTTGTCTTGCAGTGAAGTTCTGCTTGTCTGATTTACAGAAAAAATTATCCAATTCAGCCATGGTAACCACCGATAAAATTGTATACTTGGATATTAACAGCACTGTACATATTAATGTTGCAATACAAAGTTCAGTTCTGTACTTGAAGCTCTTCTTCGCCACACGCTGCAGGCAACTCATTGCCAGTGCTTTAAGTACTGCCCTGCGAAAAATAAATATTTCATATTAAAATTAATTTTTGGCTTCCATCACCTCATTCAGCATTCCTATCAAACACTTTGGTGGCAGTGGTGGGAATGAAATAAGGTTACAGGAGATATATGCAGATGATATTATTGTCATTTCGGATACTAGCGGAAAGTCACAAATAAAAATGCATTATATAATGGAAATGGACAGTTATTGACAAATGAGGAAAATTTTGGAGGAATGGCTGAATTCAAATACAATAATTACAAACAGAAATGAGGTACAGAAAGAAATTAAACATTGGCTCAATACTGGAAATACATGGTATTATGCATTACAGGGACTCTTGTCGTCCCAACTTTCCTAAAAAAATTGAACTGAATATATAAAAAAAACTGTTATTCTACCAGTTATGTTATATGGATGCAAATCATTGACTTTAAAGGAGGAGAAAATATAAGTAGTATTTGAGATAAAGTTCTTAGCAAAATTTTTGGATCAAAGATGTGTGAATGGAGAAGACTACATAACATTGAGCTACATTATCTTTATGTGTAACCAGATGTAACAAAAACAGTTAAGTCGCGTAGACTTGGGATGGGCAGGACATGTGGCACGAATAGGAATTGGAAGAGGGATGTGGAAAACTAGATGGAAAACGCCCAGTTGATAGACCAAGAATGAGATGGGAGAATAACATCAACCATGATTTGAGGAAAATAGATTATACAGTGTATGATTGGAAAACATTAGCTTATGATAAACTTGTAAGAGGAGCTTATGTCCGCGCGGCCATGAACCTACGGGTTCGATAGTGCCAGTGAGTTAGTTAAGTCGAATTCGTTAACCATTAAAATTAGAGTTAGTGAGAGAGAGAGAGAGACAGAGAGAGAGAGAGAGGTATATTTGATAGATGGTTGGCAATATTTTATGTTTTAAAAGTGGAAATTGAAAAGCGAGGTGAACGTGAGAGGAAGATATTGGTGCGACATTCCAGAGGGCAGCACCTTACGGAATTCTTGTGATGCCACGTCGCACGCTGACACGTTCAGTTCGATATGTGGATGTTTACCCAGCTATACAGGGTGTCCTGTAGTCTCAAGTGAGCAAACATTAGTGAAAAAGCGCACCATCATTACAAAATTTAAAAAAGGAATTTGGGGAAATTGTGAATGTCTCAGTAAGGCGAATTTATGTTGGTTTACGGAACATATCTGTCTTTTATTAACCCATTCGCCTCAGAAGACGAGGTACATTCGCTTAACTCTGCCTGTTATATATTTGAAATAATTTGTATATCCCTTGGCAAGGTAATATATTGTTAACATTTATGAATAGTAGAGGATTGTGTTTTGGCCTTCACCCTTATTGAGATCTCAAATACCGTTATATTTTGTTCGTTTTTAATGTCTGAAAATAGACAATATAATTTACGGTGATATAAATCCGGTTTCTGGGGAAATAAATTCAGTATTAAAACTTGAAGCGATGGGTTAACCCATAAACTGGCGAAATTCAATTTCATGTCCTAGCTTATTTAAATGCGAGGACTGCAGTGAAAACAAATAATGCACAGCTGTAAATTATTACTGCATTTTTTAATTTGAAATTTAAATAATTTCAACTGATTCATTTTTCCAATCTTCTTTTTGCTGTTCCATGCAGAAACACGTGCTATTGTGCATTACAGGGAATCTTGTCATCCCAACCTGACTTAATAAATATTATAAACAAAAAATACATAAGTATAACATAGTTCTTCTTTCAGTTAATTTAAGGGGTGAGAAAATATTACGAACATTTAACAATAATGTTCTTAGGAAAATGTTTGGATCAAAGAGAGATTAACAAGCACGCGAATGGAGAAGACTACATAACAGTGAACTACTTGATCTTTATAGGAAACCAGATATAACAAGAACAGTAGGTCGGACTTACAAGACTCGTAGGACTAGGTTATAAAGGGAGGCTTGTGAAAGATGGGAGATGAATAAATAGAAATAAATAAGGAAGAGAAGAGGATTACCATCATCTCTGCGCAGCTTAAAAATGAAGCACAGTACATTACCAGCCGGCAGATGGAAGCACTGTTGTACAAGACTCTTCCTAATTTAATTGCAGCCACACGTGAAGAAGATCGCGTTACGAGAGAAAAAAGAGAGGAATTTAATGAACAAAATGCGCTGTATCTGTTTCCAATACAACCTTTGTAACCGCTAAATATACAAACAATATTAATTAAAACTATTTTTTGTCCAATACCAACTTTATAATAATTAAATGTTTTATTTCGTAGTACAAATGGCGAGAGGAATTACTTCATCAATTAATGTCAAATCGAGGTTCAATTTTTATCTACACATAAATAGATAAATAGGCAAAGACAAAACACAGTTAAGCCTTGACTGAAAATGTATCCTGTAAGATGCATTAATTTAATAATTTTAATACAAAAAGATGGAAACTAACGAGAAGACGTTACTTACTTTTTTTTATATAATTTCACAATATGCCTAACAATAACAGTTACGCACCATTTCGTTTACACTGCGGTCCGCCATATTTAAATAACTGGCACCAGAAATAAGTGTTTTGCTAATTTAAGGCTTAAGTAGCTTTTTTTCCTCTGTTTGTAAACCGACTTTTTTTTGTACGATTAATACCTATTGACGAGCATAACTGTTATCAATAAAAAATTGGAAACAGTTCTGCCGTTTTAACTGCAAGGCAGTTTTTGTGAAAATCTCCACGGTGCAAGAGTTAAATTTCTTCCACGGAACCTTGTGATGTGTAAAGGTTATGTCCAAAAAATCTGCCTTTTAACTGCAAGGCAGTAAAATTGAGCGCCAAAGTTCCTATTTAAGCTGTAAGGAAGTAATTCACAGAGGTAGTGGATGATCATAAAAGTGTAGGGATGGCATGTGGTCAGCATCTCGGGTCCACCAGTCGTTATAGCTGGTTTTCTCAATGTGGAGCCGCTACTTATTGTAGCTACACAAATTCCTCACGATGCTGGGTGTTAATTCAGAATAGTATCATCCCATCATCATGAACAACTAACGACAAACGAGGGAAATTTTGAGGAAGTGACTGAATTCAAATACCTAGGAACAATAATTACAAATAGGAATGAGATGCACAAAGAAATTAAACATAGGTTCAATTCTGGATCTGGTTGCTATTATATATTACAGGGCCTCTTGTCGTCCCAAGTTCCCTCAAAAAAAGTTAAACCGAAAATATATAAAACTGTTATTCTACCAGTTATATTATTTGGATACGAAACATGAACTCTTACTTTAAGGGAGGAAAGGAGATTACGAGTATTTGAGAATAAAATTCTTAAGAAAAATTTTGGACCAAAGAGAGATGACAGACAGGTGAATGGAGAAGACTACATAACAATGAACTACATGGTCTTTATAGGAATCCAGATATAATAACAACAGTTAAGTCTCGTAGATTGCGATGGGCAGGACATGTGGCACGAATGGGGAATGAAAGACTTGCATGGAAGCTTCTTGTAGGAAAACCAGAGGGAAAACGCCCAGTTGGTAGACCAAGAATAAGGTGGGAGAATAACATTAAGCATGATTTGAGGGAAGTAGATTATACAGGAAAGATTGCAAACATTAGCTTCAGGATCGGGATGTCTGGAGAGCTTATGGTACCGCTCGGGGGCGGGCCATGAACGTCCTGGTTCTATAGTGCCAGTGAGTTGCTTTTGTTAGGTATCACCCCCATGATCAGTCACACTCCAACATAAATGTTCACCCTGTATTTTTATGACTATGGTCTAATACAATTTAAAACTAACAATGTCTAATATAAAGGGTTGTTTATTGTGGGATTTCGAACACTTGGCGAACACAGGGTGAGGCTGTCTATGTCTGTGATTTATAGACTTCTAAACAGCTTAACAGATCTTCATGAAAAATTGTACATATACAGGTTTTCAGTTGCAGTGAGTGTTTCAAACACTTTCCGTTATTCTCTTAAACTATAAGGCGTAGAAGTTCACCTAAAATGAAAATTTAAAAATCGCTCTAGCGGTCACAATTTCCGATGTTTTACAACGAAACTCAGCATATCGTATTAAAATAAATCGAGGTAAATATTATCCAAAAATAATGAGTGAAATCCAACAATTAGAAGTGGATGTTTCCCTGAAATCCGAAATTCAAAACTGACTAGCAACCGCCATGTTTGGTTTGTCGATTTAATTACTTTAATATTTCATTTATTTAGGCGTAATATAACACAATTGTGAAGAGTATTTTATTATATGGCGCGGGACGTTGAAGCAAAAACACACAAATAAATTATTAGTCACAGAAATGGATTTTAAGAAGATCGGCAAGAATATCAAAATTAGATAAAATAAAAAATAATACAATAAGATAAATAATGAATGTAGAAAAGGATGTTGTACAAGAGATTGAAGGAATCCAACTAAGATGGTATGGACATATAATGAGAAGAAGGGACAGAATTAGACACGTAAGACTGGGAGGTGTGGAAGAAAAAAAATTGTATATTTTGGACACCTGAGTAAATAATAGAAACAATCCTGAAATTAAAAAAAAAATAGGCGTAGCAACGCACGCCGGGTATTAGCTACTTATATCTGGTTTCCTATAAAAATCACGTAGTTCACAGTTATGCAATCTTCTCCATTCACCTGTCCATTCATTTCTCTTTGGTCCAAAAAAATTTCCTAAGAACTTTATTCTCAAATACTTGTAATCTCCTTTCCTCCCTTAAAGTAACAGTCCATGTTTCACACCCATATAATATAACTGGGAGAATAACAGTTTTATATTTTCAGTTTAACGTTTTTTGAGAGACGTTGGGACGACAAGAGACCCTGTAATGTATAATAGCATGCGTTTCCAGAGTTGAGCCTATGTTTAATATATTTGTGCACTTGATCAAGCTGTACAACACAGGTTAATTGGACCGACGCTCTGTAAGAAACTTGATCGCTGGATGTAACACAGATCCATCTGGATCGTGTAACGGAGCCGCGCTTGCGCACTAGTGTTCCGCCCACCATGATGATCGTGTGTAGGAGCGTTTGCACCCGGCAATTCCCAAGTCGCAACACGTGCAAAGCGGGCAGCTAGCTCAGCAGGGGTAGGGAGGGGGGTTCACCAGCGCCTGATGGATCGATACGACTCACTCAGCTGCCTTTTTGGACATTCCAGGGTTACTTGAATCCAGGTACACATGGTTCTAGTACGTGTAATGACATTTTATAATCACTATTGAAATTAAATTAAATTCCCGGTTGTTTCAGAAAAACTCTCACAATATCTGAGATTTGAGGATTGCAGTCTTACTTACTTACTTACTAACTGCCTCTACCGAATCCGTAGATTCATAGCCGCGCGAACATAAGCTCTCCATACATCCCTATCCTGAGCTAATGCTTTCCAATCATCCCCTGTATAATCTACTTCACTCTAATCATGGATAGTGTTATTCTCCTTCCTCATTCTTGGTCTACCAACTGGGCGTTTTCCCTCTGGTTTTCCTACAAGAAGCTTCCATGCTCGTATTTCATTCCCCATTCGTGCCACATGTCCTGCCCATCGCAGTCTACGAGACTTAACTGTTCTTATTATATCTGGCTTCCTATAAAGACCATGTAGTTCATTGTTATGTAGTCTTCTCCATTCGCCTGTCCGTTCATCTCTCTTTGGTCTAAAAATCTTGCTAAGAACTTATTCTCAAATACTCGTAATCTCCTTTCCTCCCTTAAAGTAAGAGTCCATGTTTCGCACCCATATAATATAACTGGTAGAAAAATAGTTTTATATATTTTCAGCTTAACGTTTTTTGAAAGGAGTTGGGACATCAAGAGTCTCTGCAATGCATAATAGCACGCATTTCCAGAATTGAGCCTATGTTTAATTTCTTTGTGCATCTCATTCCTATTTGTGATTATTGTTCCTAGGTATTTGAATTCAGCCACTTCTTCAAAATTTCCCTCATTTGTCATTACCTGTCCATTTCCATTATATAATGTATTTCTACGTGTGACCATATATTTAGTTTTATTGATATTTACTTCCAGTCCTAATTCCTTAGTGTTACTCAATAGTGTATGCGTGTTGTCCTTTAGTACCTCCTCGCTATCGGCCAATAGTACTACATCATCAGCATAAACTAACAGCTTATTAATACCATTGAGTTGCAGTCCTTCTTCATCCTCTAAAGATCTGACGGCAGCTCTAGTACAAATTATAATGTTGCACCTGATGTTTTTTATAACCTTGTCAGAGAATAAATATAAAAATACATTCTACTAGCTAACACCCGGCGTGCGTTGTTACGTCTAAATAAATGCAATATTAAAGGTTAATTAAATTGTATTATATACGCTGAGACGAACCAAACATGGCGGTTGCTTGTCAGTTTTTAATTTCTGATTTCAGGTAAACCTCCGCTTGTAATTGTCGGATTTCGCTCATCTCTTGATAATATCTACGTCGATTTATGTTAAAATGATGTACTGAGTTTCGCTGCGAGACATCGAACATTGCGACCGGTAGAGCGATTTTTAAATTTTCACTTCAGGTGAACTCCTACACTTACTGGTTTTAAAAAAAATTCGTCAAAATCGATCCAGTCGTTTAGGAGTTCAGTGACAAACACACATACAGAGAATTCTATATATATATAACGGATATCACACTGAGGTACAGACTCAGAGATCCGGGTTCGAATCCCGTCCAGGCATTTATTTTTCTTATCATACCATATTAAGCTTGCATTGCTCAATGTTAAACATTTAATTATAACATCGATAAAGCGTCACTGCTATAAAGTAAAAATGTTCTCTTTAATTTGCTTACTTGTTATAGTCAGCTACTAGATGGCAGTGAAGACCGAGTTCTCGCGACATCTAGTAATAATGGAGAATATAATACATATATAAGAAAAATAAATGTTTGAATTGTATTCGCCTGGTGATGTAATGGATATCACGCTGAGGTACAGACTCAGAGATCCGGGTTCGAATCCCGTCCAGGCATTTATTTTTCTTATCATACCATATATATATATATATATATATATATATATATATATAATAGAAATGGAGAATTAATGAAACGAAATTATAAGAGAAGAGTAAGGAGTAAAACCAATTACACATTAAAACTATAATTACAAGAAGCGATGGACTGAACAACACAAACGAATGGACTTCCGAAGCAGACTTGGATGTACAAATCACGAGAGAGAAAAGATCCTGGCAAACCAAGAAATCGATGGAATATTGATCCGGAACAGGCCATGGAGCCAATACCGTGAACATGATGTTGACAAATGACAGAAATGTTGAGGAAGTGGCTGAATTCAAATACCTAGGAACAATAATCACAAACAGGAATGAGATGCACAAAGAAATTAAACATAGGCTCAATTCTGGAAATGCGTGCTATTATGCATTGTATTTACTCTTGCCGTCCCAACGTCTCTCTCTCAAAAAAAAACATTAAACTGAAAAAATATATAAAACTATTATTCTACCAGTTATATTATATCGATGTGAAACATGGACTCTTGCTTCAAGGGAGGAGGAAATATTACGAATATTTGAGAATAAAGTTCTTATGACAAGTTTTGGACCAAAGAGAGATGAACAGACAGGTGAATGGAGAAGACTACATAACAGTGAGCTACATGGTCTTTATGGGAAACCAGATATAATAAGAACAGTTAAGTCTCGTAGAGAGCGATGGGCAGGGCATGTCACACGAATGGGGAATAGAAGAGCGACTTGAAAACTCAATATATCAAAACCAGAGGAAACGCGTCCAGTGGGTAGACCAAGAATGAGGTGAGAGAATAACATTAACCACGATTTGATACACGTTAAATTATACAGAGGATGAGTGGAAAGCTCTTGGTTCGATTGTATCATTGCGCTACTTAGCTTTTCTGGAAGAAATGTCGACATAGGTTTCTAAATGCAATTGTTAACAATTCCCTTGTAAGTTGTAAATAGATGGGGAAAGTCGATCAAATTTTGCTGAGAGGCTCTAATTTAGACATGGGGTTATTTTACGAGCACGAAAATCTTTATACCCGGGATCCTCGTCTCAAACCCGCTTCCAGAAAATGTTTCCTCTGGATTTTTAAATCCTAACCATTTCATGAGGGGCACGCCGTAGCGTAGTGGTTAAGGCACTGCGTTACAAGTCGGAAGGTCGAGGGTTCAAGTCCTGGTGGTGTCAGGATTTTTAAACTGACCCAAACCTTCTGGCGGCACTATGGTCCTGGGGTCGACTCAGCCTCTAATGTACATGAGTACCAGACGCTTGTTCTGGGGGTAAAGGCGGCCGTGACGCAGGACTGACAACCTGGCTCACATCAAGTTCTGATTGTCCAGAAAAGTGGGAGCCTAACCTCCTACTTCTCCAAGGGCCTCCTGAGGCCTGTAGTGGGATCGCTTTACTTTACTTACATTTCATGAATCCGATCGGATTTGAACACAAGACCCTCTAGAGAAGAAGCAAATAACTTAACTGTTAGAGCAACGAAGCCAACAATTGTAATATCGTGGAATGCTGTCTTTCGCGCCAGGAAATCATAATATTAAAAGATTGCGGGCTATGTGGCTGTGGTCTCTACCAGACGTTTCACCCTCCACTGCGGAGGACATCTTCAGTGGCGAGTGCTTCTAGGTGGTGTTCCCTTGTCGTAGACTCGACTGTGAATGAGTGTGAAACAAGGGAACGCCACTCTGGAAGCACTCACCACTGAATATGCCCTCCGCAGTTGAGGGAGAAACGTATGCAAGAAACACCAGTTACAGACCACGGCCACATAGACCGGAATTTTTTAATATAATGTTAATATCGTTTTTAAAAGGTCAGGTATTTATGGCACACCCGGTATAATGTTAGAAGAGTGAAATTAACAGACGCTCACCTACCTGCAGAAGCAGCAAATGATTCCTCAACATGGAGTACAAAGCTTTAAATGTCAGCGATAACACAACTCATCGTAATGGAAAGATTTGTACAAAACAGGTTTGTAAAGACAATTGAAAAATAACAGTTTTATCACTGGTTGTCAACGTCAGCCCATCGCGTCAACACATTGTTTAATTAATGTCCTCACGCGTTACTTTGAAGGAATTAATTTATTTTTATTTCGGAATTTATGATGAGTAACGCCACCAGTGATTTCCAAATTATCTACAAGATTTGAAAAAATCAAGAGTGGCATTTGTTAGGACTATTTAACGAATAAAATTAAGCTGTTTACTCACAAATCATTATTTAACTATAGTTATTTTAAAATATTTATATATCTAATGTAAATGGCGATGTTTGAAAACAAATGAGAAATGTTTGGTTATATTTAATTTGTTCATCACTGCAACTTGATCATACTATTTATTGCCAAATAGGATCGCAATATTGTAAGAATGCACCCTAGTGGAGAAACAATTAAACGCATCAAACTGTATATTATAACCAACATTATGGGTTATTCATTCATCTTTTTAATAAACAACTCAGTAAAATCATTATTTAAAAACACAGTCCACCGCTGTGGTCTCGAAGTAGCGTGCTGCCTTGTCACGCAGCGAGCCCGGGTTCGATCCCCGGTCGGGGCAGTTTTCTGGGTGAGGTTTTTATCAGGGTTTTTCCTCGCCTGTAAGACAAATGTCAAGAAAAGTTTAAGGCCCAAACGGTCCCCGAAATCATATGGCCATCATCACCATCCTTCACCGGTGTGGGAAGCAACAGGAAGCTACCACACCTACAATTCCCTAATAAAGCTGCAAGCATAGCATGAAAATGTTATGATTGCAGTGAAGGACCTGCCTTTGGACAGAATTACTATGGATGTATTTAAAAACACAATTATTTCACACACAATTATCAAATGTATAGGTCGAAGTAATTTGTTCATTATTTGCTATATTCAACGTATTTGTTGGACAGTCAGTCGCTGCAAAATAATGCTCTGACCTGTTCATAATATAAAAAGGAGGAGCATTCTTTAGTTTGGTAAAGATAATTCGATAAATAGCGAGGTTAAACACGACTGCGATTGGTCGTAAAACAAAATTCATTGAAACGTGATTGGCCATTGACTCCCATTTAGGTCATTAGTTAAATATTCCACAATGCAGTGGTTTTCTATTAACCTCAAGCAATTGATCTTCTCCAGTTGTATCGGTCCTGAACATCCTCATCTGTAAGTCCCAGTTCACTCTCACACCGTCCGTACAACCTTAACGGACTTGTCACTTGCATTTTTCCATCCTAAAAATACATCGACCCCTCTGGGTTATCTATCTATCTATCTATAATGGCGTAGCCCATTGTTGAGTCTGTCCTTTGTAAGGAGTTACTAGACCAAGTTCATTTTCAATTACTATATTTGCTCATAGATGTCATGGATGGCGCGCGGTAACACACCGACTCAATGGGACATCTAACGGTATTACTAGGATGTTTGATGTCGGTAAATTTTGCTTAGAGGCCTCTTTATTCAGAATTAAGAATATTTTACGAGCCTGAAAATCTACAGACTCAGGAACCACTGCTTAAAGTTCTCCCCGGAGGACTTGCTCCTTGGATTTTTGCATCCTAAAATATCCATCGACCCCGGCCGGGTTTAAACTCATGAAGGTTGATTGCGTTTTGTATCTTTTTTACATATATATCGAATATATACAAATGTTTGTTTGTTTGTTTGTTTGTTTGTTTGTACTTTATGCGCGGCCATGCCGTCGTTCCGATTGTGATGGGGCTTTTTGTAAAATGTTCAGGAGATTCCCGGGATGAACATATGCTATAAGAGAGTTGTGATACTCAACTCCTACACCCTTAAAAATCGCCTTTTGTAGTGGAAAACGTGAAAAAAGTAGCTCTTTGGACGCTTAAATGGCTTACGCTGCCTAAACCATAACAAATACACAAAATTAATGTACACAGAATTGGATATCTCAAAAAGCTCTAAAAAAAAGTCCGCGACAGCTTATGTTTATCTTTTACGGATAACTCACAATAACCATTTTTGTCTTTCATTGATGCCAAGAAGATCGAGACAAGTACGTAGATTCCTGTGCAAGCATAGCAGCACATGGTGGGTATTCTTTTATGGATAACTCACAATAACGAATTTCGTCTTTTAGCTCATATCTTATGACAAGAAGATCGAGATAAGTAGATTCCCGGGCAACGGCGGGTAATCAGCACGGGAATCTTAAAATAATTACGATATACATTTATAATTATTTTTCATTTTACTTATTTAAGTAAACATTAAACACATTCATTTTCGTATTTCAGCTCATTTATGTCAAGAAGATCGGGATGAGTAGATTCCCGGGCAACGCCGGGTAATCAGCACGGGGTATCTAAAAATAATTACTATATAGATTTTCCCTTTTACTTATTTAAGTAAACATAAAACACATTCATTTTCGTATTTCAGCTCATTTATGTCAAGAAGATCGGGATGAGTAGATTCCCGGGCAACGCCGGGTAATCAGCACGGGGTATCTAAAAAATATAAATTATAATTATTTTTCATTTTACTTATTTAACTAAATATAAAAGCACAATAAATTTCGTTTATTTAGGCGTAGGAGCGCACGCCGGGTATTGTCTAGTCTAATACATTTTTTTTTTCTTGTTTACGTGCGTACGTCACTCAACTCCTACTGACGACTGGAGTGATTTTGATTAAATTTTTTGGTGAAATTTTGGGTCCCTGGATGGTTTAGATTCACCATTTGACTCGGTAGGTAGCGCTGCGATCGGGTTATAGGATTTTTTAAGAATGTTTTGTTTACATTTTTAAGATTTTTCGCGTATTAGAACATATAACCCCAAAGTTTCACCCCCAGCAAACCGCAATATTTTTAAAATAAAAAAATTAAATTAATTGAACGTTAAAACCTTGTGAGAAGGTCATGAATATTTGACCTTCTGAGAAAAATTCGGGCAGGAAAACGTGTGTCAAGTCCGCTAGTACATACAGTATATTGGTCTGCGTGTGTACTAGATTGCATCGTGACGATTGGCCAGTTTTGTAAATATTTTCATGACAACAACTGTATTCCTTCAGAACTCACTAAAATCGTAAAAGTAAATATTTCTCACTGTGGTATATTTTGTGTAACCAACAGAAACTACACACGTGCAGTCACAAGATGTGGTTCCTGAGAATATCTTTCTCTAAAAACTATTTTAGCACATAACATATTCTGTTTGTTTCAAAATACTTGTCACGCGTGTTTTTCTGCAACCCAATTTCAAATTATTGTTTTCTCAAATCCTACTGTTTTCTTGTTACATTCTCTCTCCAATCTAAGTTGTAATTCCACGGGTGTAGACATTCAATTGGGTTCTGAGTGGTAGACTGCCAGATTTAGAATGTGCTGAACAAGGGCAGGCCATGTGGCACGAATAGAGGAAGGGATCGAAACTCGTAAAAAACTAGAGGTAAAGCTCGCAATAGGTACTCCAAGAATGATATGGGAGAATAACATTAACAATGGTTTCACGGAAGTACATAATACAGAAGTTGATTGGAAAATATTATTTCACGATAGGGATGTATGGAGAGTTTATGTCTGCGCGGCCATGACCTTCCAGGTTCGATAGTGCCATTGAGTTAGTTTATTATTATTATTATTATTATTATTATTATTATTATTATTATTATTATTATTATTAATATTGAACTAACTAACTCACTGGCACTATCGAACCCGTAGGTTCATGGCCGCGTGGAAACAAGCTCTCCACAGATCCCTGTCCTGAGATAATGTTTTCCAATCATTCTCTGTATAATCTACTTCCCTCAAATCGTAGTTAATGTTATTCTCCCACCACATTCTTGGTCTACCAACTGGGCGTTGTCCCTCTGGTTTTCCTACAAGAAGTTTCCATGCACATCTTTCATTCCCCATTTGTGTCACATGTCCTGCCCATCGCAATCTACGAGACTTAACTGTTCTTATTATATCTGGCTTCCTATAGGCCTACATGCTATGTATAAAAGTAAAGTGATCCCACAACAGAACCGGAGGCCCTTGGGGTAGTGGGAGGTTAAGGCTCCCACTTTTTCTAGACAATCGGCACTTTATGTCAGCCGGGTTGTCAACCCTGCGTGACGGCCGCCTTTACCCCAGAACAAGCGTCTGGTACTCATTTCCGTTAGAGGCTGAGTCGACCCCAGGGCAATAGTGCCGCCAGAGGGTTTGGGCCAGTTTAAAAATCCTGACCCCAACGGGACTTGAACTCTCGACCCTCCGGCTTGTAGCTCAGTGGCTTAACCACTACGCTACGGCGTGCCCCCTACATACCATGTAGTTCACTATTATTCAGTCTTCTCCATTCACCTGTCTGTTCATCTCTTTTTTGGCCGAAAAAATTTGCTAAGAACTTTATCCTCAAATACTCGTAATCTCCTTTCCTCCCTTAAAGTAAGAGTCCATGTTTCACATCCATATCATATAACTGGTAGAACAACAGTTTTATATATATTCAGTTTGTTTTTTTGAAAGGAGTTGGGACAAGAGTCCCTGTAATACATAATAGCACGCATTTCTACAATTGAGCCTATGTTCATTAATTTGTGCATCTCATTCCTATTTATAATAATAATAATTATTATTATTATTATTATTATTATTATTATATTGCAGTTTAGATATATGTTTTAAATAATATTTCCGTGTTTCATAAATGTGTAGGTAGATTCCTTTGGACCGTGAGTGTAGGGAACTTGAAGAGAGTCAGATAACATTATGCGACATTTGACAAGCCGCGGTTTCCATGGAAACTATTCATTGATTGCTAACAACTTGCGCTATAGGCCTACAACTATAATGTAGGCCACGTTTATAACGTACAGGTGCACAATAAGCACAGGTCCCCAGGTCCAAGGGTTAAAATGTGTCACAAATATAAAAACACGTTTTGTAACGTAAAATAATGCATATCATGATATACGAATAACTAAGCAAGCGCCTATGGCTGCCACATCTTCATGCTACCTCCACAGTTAAATAGCGTAGAAAATATATTGAAATAATCGTTAAAAAATATATATAAATCATTGTAAATGGTGGGAAATAATTTGAAAAAATGAAATCCTTCTTCTTCTTCTTCTTCTTCTTCTTCCGCTTCCTCCCACTTATAGGTTTGCCGTTTTCAGTTTCCATTTATCTCTATCATTCCAATCTCCCTCTTCTAAATTCCTATCATCCATTATAGTTCTGACGTAGGTTTTCCATTTCCATATTGGTCTGCCACGTTTATTTCTTCCAGGGGTGACCATTGGTATATATTTTTTGGTCATCTTTCATTTTCCATTCGTTGTTCATGGCCATACCATTTAAGTTTTTGATTTTCAATCCTCTTAACAACAGATGTGATGACATTCATTTCTCTCCAAAGGAATTCATTTCTTATTTTATCCTGTCTTGTTTTTTGGAGGCTTCTTCTAAAATAATCAAATTCAACTGTTCTAATTTTATTGTTTTGTACTTCCGTCAGAGACCAAGTTTCACTTCCATATGACAAAATATTCTGTATTATGCTCTTATAAATTTTTATTTTAGTTTCGTTTGTAATATTTTTGTTCCAAATTATTCCATGTAATGTCTTAGTTGCATTTTTTGCCATTGCAATTTTAGTCCGGATATCTCTCTCACAGGTACCCAAACTTGTAATTATTGACCCAAGATATTTAAAAAAATTCACATTTTTTATTTTCCCTGTTTCGAGTATGAAGTCATCCACATCCTTTCCCAAACACATATATTCAGTTTTCTGTAAATTTATATTCAGTCCCCATTTTTTATATTCTTCCATTAGTTTATTTATCATAGTTTCATATCATCTTCATCTTCGTCCCCTAAGAATGAAATGTGACAGGAATTAAAAAAGTCACGTCACAGGTTGTAAAGTTTATCCAAAAATACTAATTTACTTTAAGATGTGTGTTTGGCTTCTAAGAGATGTTCATTTTTATTCTTAAAGCGAGTTTGTTTTTTATAATATGCTTGTACAATATTTCTTTTTCCCCCGACATGAAGAGCGCCGTCTTTTTATCTAATATGGACGACGCACACGAGACTCAATACACTCAGGAGAAGGGAAGGGAACAAAATGACGATCGCCCCACGAGAACTCCCAGAGGAGGCGATGTTCTAACTTACACACGCGGAGCAAAGTGCATGGATAAGCGACCGATTCTCAGTTACAGGAGGCCATGATCCCAGCCTCCTCCCCATTCTTACTTCCAAGCAAATGTAATAAATATATTGCAAGTTTATATAAATATAGTAAATAGACTTTATTTCATTAATAGATGAAAAACAATAAAAATGTTAAAATCAATAGGCCCTATATTCAAGAAAAATGAATAGTTAAGAAGGGAATAAGAATAAATAATATAACAAATTTTAATATTTTATTATATGATGACGATGTTATAACAATGCAAAATACAGAAAACAATTTACAATTCTCTCTACGCTCTTTAAATGAAATAAGAAAAGAGTAAGTAAAATGTAAATTAATCCCACAACAGGCCTCAGGAGGCCCTTGGGGTAGTAGAAGTTTAAGGCTCCCACTTTTTCTGGACAATCGGCACTTGATGTCAGCCGGGTTGTCAGCTCTGCGTGACGGCCGCCTTTACCCACAGAACAAGCGCCCGGTACTCATTTCCGTTAGAAGCTGAGTCGACTCCAGGACAACAGTGCCGCCAGAACGTTTGGGTCAGTTTAAAAATCCTGACCCCACCGGGACTCGAACTCTCGACATTCCGGCTTGTAGCGCAGTGCCTTAACCACTACGCTACGGCGTGCCCTAAGTAAAGAGTACGATTTTAAAATATATAGAGAGAAGACAAAAATAATTACCTTTTTAGGAAAGTCGCCCGTAAGGTCGAAAATAAACCTCTATCACAAGTGTTAAATTTGAATCACCTAGGTTATGAATTGTCTTCTGGATGTGGAACAAGAAATGATACAGACAATAAATTATCAAAAGTTCAAATGATGTGTGGCGCCATTCATAGAAGACTAAAACATAGAACAAGGAAGGATACAAGACTGAAGTTGTACAAAACAATGGCGGCACCGGTACTTTTACACAGTAGTGAGTCCTGGGTAACAAATAACAGGAGTTCCAGTAGAATACAAAGTGCAGAAATTACTTTTCTAAGAAGGACCAAAGGATGCACAAAATTGGACCACATAAGAAATGAAGAAATAAGAAGTGAACTAGAAATATATTCAATAAATGACAGAATTCAACAACACCGCGTCTGCTGGAAGAGCATGTTCAGAGAATGGAAGAAACAAGATTGCCCAAGATAGCATATAATTTATAAACCAAAGGGATGAAGGGATGTAGGAAACCTAGGAAGAGATGGAAGGAATCATTGTGAATTCAGAACAGGCGAATCGTCTAAACCTTGAAGTGATGATGATGATGATGATATTCAAGAAAAAGATGCTAAATTATAATGGGAGGAAAGTCATGTAGAGAAATTTATATATGGGAAAGTTCGTGTAATGTGGACCCTTCTGTTTGAGTGGACCCTGTTAATATCTTCTTTACTTGGTGCTGCCCTCGAACAGAAAATATTTTAACTTCTTCCCCTCATCAACTTTGATGGGTTCAAGACCAGTTTCTTTTATTCTTTGTGCGCAGAAGGGTTTATTTGTGATATTTATGAAAATGGCAGCTTTAAAAGTTTTTCAAGCTAAGAATCAATTCTTAATTTCTGCTGTTGAATATTACAAATGTTGAAAAAACTCCTAAATATATAATATTATGTAGATGCTGTTTTAATATACTGACGGGTTTGGTTTGATATCATGTGACGTGGCGGCTGTATAAAATAATTAAACATAACAAAGGAATTCGGTTAATGTGGACCCTCCACAAGGACCTGGGTCCACTTTACACCAACACGTATATTTTATCAATGAGGACGCTATCTGTAAAAACCATTCACTTAATTAATTTTATTTAATATCCTTGTAATTTTACTAAACACAAAGACCGTCGCTGTCTGCAGTTGAATGACGTGTGAATGTTATAATCAACAATAATTTTTCAAAACATTAAATAAATATCAACACTTTTTAATTATGATCAGTCATAAATATTTTCACATTAATCTGTGTCTGTCTGTGTAATTTAACAGGGTAAATAAACTTAAAAATAGGCTAAAAACTAGGATGGACTCTGGGGTCCACTTTATCCGAATATGGAAGTAAAAGTGGACATTTCTTGTAACGTAAAAAAGTTTATAAATTATGAAGATGTTTCCATATTTGAATAAAATAACAATGCTATTTCATATTTACAACACTAATGATAATCACTGTAATTAAACAAAATTCAAATCCCTTCATTAAAAGAAGGAAAGCAACTAATTCAAAACAGGGGTCCAAATTACCCGAAGTTCCTCTATTATTATTATTATTATTATTATTATTATTATTATTATTATTATTATTATTATTATTACAACAGTGAATTACATGTTCTTTACAGGAAGCCAGATATAATGAGAACAGTTAAGTCCCGTAGACTGCGATGGGCAGGACATGTAGCACGAATTGGCAATGAAAGGCGTGCATGGGAGCTTCTTGTATGAAAACAGAGGAAAAACTCCCATTTGGTTGACCAAGAATGAGGTGGGAGAATAACATTAACTATGATTTGAGGGAGGTGGATTATACAGGGGAATTATTGGAAAACGTTGGCTCAGGATAGGGATGTTTGGAGAGCTTATGTCCGCCCGGCCATGAACCTACGGGTTAGATAGTGCCAGTGAGTTAGTTATTATTACTATTACTAGTGAATTTGATGATGGAGTGGCGAACATGTGTCACTGGAAGGAATTCTTTCTTACGTTATTTTATCTCATAGCTTTCATGTAAATTACAATGAATAAGCTTTCTTATCATTTACGTGTTGCACATAAATTTACTGCTATACAATGGTTTTAAACTATTTTTGTTTCTGCGGTTTTCACTGTAAAATGTTTAACTCGTTTCAACTTTCAAAACCACTCAAGGCTCAATCGTACGCAAGTTAAGTGATATTTTTTTAACATAACGGCGCGCGACAATCCTAGAAGGACCGTTGGCCTACCAGCCGGCTGTTGGCGTTACATCCATATGTGAGGTGTACATCCATCCAGCCAATATAGAGGTTTTCTCAACTTGCAGCCCCTACGTATTGTAGCTACACAAATGCCGCACGATCCTGACTGCGCACCGGTCCCATACGAGATGAAACAAATGAGACATTTTGTTCCTCATGGAGACTCCAACTAGCGCATCATGTCTTTAACCTCTCGGCTACGGCGGAACTAATGTTTTCTTAAATAAATAAAATATTAACGTAATGTTGAAATTAATGATCTCAAGAGAGCCATTCCCTTGCATTGCTTAATAGAAGTACGGTAAAGAAAAAATAAGTTTCTGAAACGGGACTTGAACCCAGCTTTTGTATGTTCACGGATGCCTGGATATAACAAAGGTAGAGTTCCAGCGCGCAAAACTGGACATTCTGGGTTCAATTTCCAGTTCAGACGTGAAGTCTCTCTTTACCAACCGCCAAAGTCATATTTGGTTCGTCACAATGTATACCATACAATTCAATTAACCCGTAATTTTCGTTCAACTTACACAAATATAAATAAAAGCACATTTAATGCATTTAGGTACATCAGCGCACGCCGGGTATTAGATAAACCACTATGTTAGAAAAGAGATTGTCAATTTTTTAACTAAAACTCTATTTCTAGCACATGAATATGAGGGGGCTTTGGATTAACAAGAGAGCATCTCTGGGGCAGTCAATTATGTGAGCGCCATCATAACCTAACATTGTGCGCGTTCATGGAATTTTAATTATTCGCTCTCCGTTATTTTTCATACATCGTGTGCTTCAAACAAAACACATGATTCGCGTGGGTTTCAAAGAGGCCACAACTCTGTATCACGGTCCATGGAAATAAAAAATTAGATTTTGTTGAAAAAATGTGAGGCCTCCGTTATTCTAAACCGTTCAGTCTGCGGGCTAAACATAAACCCACACAATTTTCATTCTTGCGGAACTTGAATTTCCATCAACTGCTGCTACCTAGCGACGCTTTATACAAATTTTCACAAAGCTTCTTCGAATTAACCCTTAGATAAAAATATATCTTATAAGACATCAGTTGGTTTCATTTATTTAATAATTTTAATAAAAACAGATGAAAACTAATGAGAAGAGATTACACTGGTTAACATGATTTTTGTCTCATGAGTACCAATAGTTGTACTTAATGCTGTTTTTTATCGTGTTTTCAAATATGTGTTCGGAATTTCTCCATCACCCACAGTTTTTTTTTACTTCAATTTCAATTAATGGATTTAAATAGTTATTTTTTAATCAATTGAGTTGGTGTTTACTTGATGAAAATCCATATTTATTAATTAAATAAAAATAAAACGTAGTTTTATTTGATTTTCATATTTATTACATAATTCAGTGACAGCTGTTTCGGTACACTGTACCTTCTTCACACATGTTAACAAATTATAAATTGTGTTCCAACTGATCTAAGCAACAATACAACAATCTAGTTATTTTTTAATAAACGTTTTTTCGTCCATTTGTCCATTGTAAAATAAAACCAAATGAGCTAACTCAAATTGTTTTCAGCTATGGAAAAGAGATATCAAAGCAAATGGAATGATGATATGCTGGCCGATTATTGTTGGGATACTCCACAGGCGAAATATAGCAGAAAATCGTCATTTCTTACTTTCTGGGCGAGTCCGAATGTTCGAATATTGTGTGGTTACGAATGTAGAAAATATTAAAGTGTTTGAAATTATAAATGCCTGTCTCTCGGAAACTTTCCATGATGCAAAAAAAAAAACCGATGTCATATTTGAATTCAGGAGAAAAATACTTTGAGAATCACTTAGTTTTCTTTTTGACACAAAAAAGTTTATTTTTTGTTGCTCCGTGTTATTATTTATTTTTAGAATTTCACAATATAACCTAACAATAACAGTTACGCACCATTTCGTTTTCACTGCGGTCCGCCACATTTAAATAACTGACACGAGAAATAAGTGTTTCGCTAATTTAAGTGTTAACATTGTACATTCTACATTAGACCACTTTTGGTATTTTTGTGACTTCAGAATCCATGATTAGTATATATACTAGGGTGGGCCCAAAAAACTCATTTTTTTATTTCGAAGCTGTAATAGCGCGGAAAAGTTGCGAATTATATAGGCCTAGACAAAAGAAACGAAAAAATATATCGAAATCGGTTGACATCTTCCGGTCGCGCAAAGGCTCTAAAGTTTGGTAAAAACTTCATTTTTGAGATTATTTCTTTAATTTTTTAATTAGATGTTTTCGTAATGTAATAATTTATAACAATTAGGTGGGAGAATAACATTAACTATGATTTGAGGGAAGTAGATTATACAGGGAATGATTGGAAAGCATTAGCTCAGGATAGGGATGTATGGAGAGCTTATGTCGGTGCGGCCATGAACCTACGGGTTCGATAGTGCCAGTGAGTGAGTAAGTAAGTAATAGTTTTGTAATAGTTTGTAACGTCTTCAAATAGAGCCTAAAAACATTGTGTTTTAATTTGGTTTAGATCAGTTGATATCTTCTGGTCGCACATAAGCTGCAAAATTTGCCAGAACAATGAACAAGTTATATTTTTACGCATTTTTGGTATTTGATAAACAACTTCCAGAGTATTGATTGTCAGATCCCACAGATAAACGTCCCTTAGCAGAGATCAGCAGTACCTACTTGATATTAAAAAAAAATAAATAAATAATTGCAAAAATGAAGTTTTTTTTTCATATTTTGCCAAACTTCAGAGCCTTTGCGCCACCGGAAGATGTCAACCGATTTTTGATAATTTTTTTCCTTTTTTTTAGCTATATAATTCGCAATTTTTCCGCGATATTACAACTTCGAAATAAAAAATGGGGTTTTCGGCCCACCCTAATGTACACCCATTAAAATTAATTGTTAATGACGTTAATATTGATTGTAAGAATAAAACGATTATTATTTTATCTTAAACCTCCTTCCGCAGTCCCTTGCACCATTTCAATGTAACGTCTAACTCATTCTATCCTAGCGAAATCTGCTTAAATAAATGACATTCTAACTAACTCACTGACACTATCGCGCTGACATAAGTTCTCCTTACATCCTTATTCTGACCTCCAATCATTCCGTGTATAAACTACATCTCTCAAATCATGGTTAATGTTAGGTATTCTCCCACCTCATTCTTGGCCTTCCTACTGGGCGCTTTACCTCTGGAAAAGTTTTCACGTCTTTATGATGATCTTGAAGAATATTTCCGGGCTGTAGGACGTGGTCTTGAGGCTTCAAGTTCCCAGAGACTGCGTCTGGGTTGTCTTGAGACTGACTATTTTGTCCACTGTCTGTCCTATTTATATAAAATTGCCAGTCTCAAGACAACCCTTGAGGATGCTGGATGCAGTCTCTGGCGAAACGTCGGGGAACTACAAGCCTCACGACCACGGCCAACAGCCCGGAAATCTTCTACAAGATCACCCGGCCGTGAAAGCCTAAGTCAATACATTTTCATGTCTTTGTTCATTCCGCATTCGTGTCACATGCCCTGCCCATCGCAGTCTACGAGACTTAACTGTTCTTATTAGATCTGGTTTCCTATAAAGATCATGCATCTCACTGTTATGTAATCTTCTCCATTCACCTGTCTCTACAACTCTATTTGGTTTAAAATTTGTCCTAACAACTGTGTTCTCAAATACTCCTGATATTTTTTCCTACCTTGAAATAAGAGTCCTTGTTTCACATCCATATAATATAACTGTGATTATAACAGTTTTATATATTTTCTACAAATATTAAATCATTTTAACATGTTTGCTAGGAACGTACATCTGCATGCAACACAACTGAAAAAAAAATTGTACGCCAACTGAGATTTGAACCCAAGATGTTCAACTTCTTCTTCTTCTTCACGGTTTAGGCTTATTTTCTAGCCTATTCCGGCTCCAAATTGCTGCTCTTTCCATCTTTCCTTTGGTCTTCCCCAAACTTCTTCTTCCTCGTGGTGAACAGTTGTATGCTGCTTTTGGTATTCTATTCTCAGTCATCCTTGCCAAGTGTTCTTTCCAGTTTGTTCTGTATTTCTCTATTGTTGTGTTTAATTCCTCTACTTTTAGTTGTCTTATTTCTGTGTTGTGTTTTTTGTCTGTTCTTTGATATCCTGCTATTGGTCTGAGAAATCTCATTTCAGCAGCTTGTATTCTGGCAGATTGTTGTGTTGACACTGTCCATGTTTCGGATCCATAAGTAATACTGAAAAGTGTCCACTACAATGGTTGTTCTGCTGATGGATACCTTGAGTAGCTGAAAAGTGCAGCAGCAGAGATCAAATTTTCACGTGCTGGGTTCAAATTCCGGTTCAGACAGAACATTTCTATCTTGGGTACGAACTTCCATTTAAATAATTAGACGCATCGAAAACAAAATGTCTAATTACAACACAGGTTTTTTGACTTATTGGAGTCAGTTTGTATGAATTTAACGTGTTTTACAATGAGCCTTAAACTCGATGCAAACTTAATAAATAAACATAAAATGTTGACTGCAAGTCACGAAAGAATAATCAGCCTCTCCTTGACCTCTCCTTGAGACCCTGGGCCCAGCCCAGAAAATGGCGATTTGAGTGTTGTGTAGATTTAGCTGAAACCAGGAACACCATAACACACTTACTTACTTACTCACTGGCACTATCGAACCCGTAGGTTCATGGAAGCGCAGACATAAGCTCTCCATACACCCCTATCCTGAGCTAATACTTTCCAATCATTCCCTGTACAATCTACTTCCCTCAAATCATAGGTAATATTATTCTCCCACCTCATTCTTGGTCTACCAACTGGGCGTTTTCCCTCTGGCTTTCCTACAAGAAGCTTCCATACAAGTCTTTCATTCCCCATACGTGCAACATGTCCTGCCCAACGCAGTCTACGAGACTTAACTGTTCTTATTATATCTGGCTTCCTATAAAGACCATGTAGTTCATTGTTATGTAGTCTTCTCCATTCACCTGTCTGTTCATCTCTCTTTGGTCCATAACACACTACTTTATTTATTCAAATGCCGCAGGTTGTCATTTCTACATTTCTAGCGTTCTTTTCTGGCGTAATTAGGTATTGCCGTAATTTAACTCATTTGTGAGGATGGGGCGCCTAGAAGGCGCAGTTACGCTGCCCCGATGATGATGATGATGATGATGATTGATAGTGCTGCGCCAGGAATCCTTAATCCTAAATTTAAGGCGAATAAAGTAAAGTAAAGTGATCCCACTACAGGCCTCAGGAGGCCCTTGGGGCAGTGGGAGATTAAGGCTCCCACTTTTTCTACACAATCGGCACTTGGTGTTAGCCGGGTTGTCAGCCCTGCGTGACGGTCGCCTTTACCCCCAGAACAAGTGTCTGGTACTCGTTTCCGTTAGAGGCTGAGTCGACCCTAGGGCCATAGTGCCACCAGAAGATTTGGGTCAGTTTAAAAATCCTGACCCCATTGGGATTCGAACCCTCGACCTTCCGGCTTGTAGCGCAGTGCCTTAACCACTATACTACAGCGTGCCCCCTAAATTTAACATTAGAACAACATTAACTATGATTTGAGGGAAGTAGATTATACATGGATTGATTTGAAAACATTAACTCAGGATAGGGATGTATGGAGAGCTTATGTCCGCGCGGCCATGAACCTACGGGATCGATAGCGCCAATGAGTTAGTTACGATAATAGATTTAATTTCCATTCATTCATAAAACAAACAATGGGAGAAGCTACTAGCACAGTACAACGACCTCCACAAGGTCACGTGCGCTGATAGTATTACGTTGTTGTACAACTACAATTTACCATTCAAGAGTTGGCTGCAATGGGCGGTTATGTTACTCACGAGGGTCGCGGGTTCAAATCCGGCCGGAGTTAATGTAATTTTAGGGTGATAAAATCAACGTCAGAAATGGTTCTAGAGGAGTGTGACTGGATATACAATCCATCCATAGTAATTCTGCTCGAAGGCAGGTCCTTCACTGCAATCATAGCATTTTCATGATGATTGCGATGGCCATATGATTTCGGGGACCGTTTGGGCCTTAAAGTTTTCCTGACATTTGTGTTACAGGTGAGGGAAAACCCCGATAAAAACCTCACCCAGAAAAACTGTCCCGAGCGGGGATCGAACCCGGGCCCGCTGCGTGACAAGGCAGCACACTACCTCGAGACCACAGCGGTGGACGGATACACAATAACAGATCGAAAATATACGAAGTGAATTAAATATATTCAAACTATTAGATAGAATTACACAATACAGAGATGAATGGATGGACCACATCAATAGAATTCCGAAACAGATTATTTTCAATACAAACCACTAGGACGAAGAAATGTAGGAAGACCCAGTAAAAGTTGGGCAGACCAATTCTAGTATGAGATCGGAACAGTCCTTAAGGTCTAATCCTTGATCATCATCGTCCTTTAAAGTATTAGGCCCAGTGGCCCGTTACGGTCTCCCGCCATCTCCGAAAAGGTCGACCCACAGATCTTCTGCCTCGAGGAATGTAGTGAAGAATTTGTTTTGGTATTCTGTGACGATCCATGCGCTGAATATGGGCTAGCCAATTGTTTCTATATTCTTGGAGGTATTCAGATATAGGTACGACGTTTAACTCTCTGGCTATTGTTGAATTTCTTTGGTGGTCTAGAAGGCTATACTAATCCCTGATGCTGATGATAATGGTGAAAATCGAAGGTACAAGTCCTCCGGGAGGGACTTGAAGCCGTGGGTCCAAGTCTAAAGTGTTTTGGGTTTGTAAAAGAACACAAAGTGAGAAAAAAAGAGGCATCTGGGCAACATTTAACAGACTTTTCCTCCACACAAATAATAACTTAATTGC
Organism: Diploptera punctata; assembly: GCA_030220185.1. Taxonomy (NCBI): domain Eukaryota; kingdom Metazoa; phylum Arthropoda; class Insecta; order Blattodea; family Blaberidae; genus Diploptera; species Diploptera punctata. Next base: position 580,843 of record JASPKZ010007422.1, on the reverse strand, counting down.
CCACTAGATGTCTCATTCAAGCAGACTTAACTAGCTCTATAGAACTCGCAGGTTCATGGCCGCGCGGACATAAGCTCTCCATACATCCCTATCCTGAGCCAATGCTTTCCAATCATTCCCTGTATAATCTACTTCTCTCAAATCATAGTTAATGTTATTCTCCCACGTCATTCTTGGTCTACCAACTGGGCGTTTTCCCTCGGGTTTTCCTACAACAAGCTTCCATACACCTCTTTCATTCCCCATTCGGACCACATGTCTTGCCCATCGCAGTCTACGAGACTTAACTGTTCTTATTATATCTGGCTTCCTATAAATAACGTGCAGCTCACTCTTATGTAGTCTTCTCCATTCACCTGTCTGTTCATCCCTCTTTGGTCCTAAGAACTTTATTCTCAAATACTCGTAATCTCCTTTCCTCCCTTAAAGTAAGAGTCCATGTTTCGCAACCATATAATATAACTGGTAGAATAACAGTTTTATATATTTTCAGCTTAACGTTTGTTGAAAGGACTTGGGACATCAAGAGTCCCTGTAATACATAATAGCACGCATTTCCAGAATTCAGCCTATGTTTAATTTCTTTGTGCATCTCATTCCAGGTATTTGGAATCAGACACTTCTTCAAAATTTCCCTCATTTGTCATTAGTTGTCCATTTCTATGTGTGACCATATATTTAGTTTTATTGATATTTTACTTCCAGTCCCAATTTCTTAGTGTTACTCAGTAGTGTGTGCGTGTTGTCCTTTAGTATCTCCTCGCTATCTCCCAATAGTACTACATCATCAGCATAAACTAACAGCTTATTAATACCATTCAGTTGTAGGCCTACTTCATTCTCTAGAGATTTAATGGCATGCTCTAGTACAAAATTAAATAGTAGAGTAGATACTGCATCTCCCTGCTTCACCCATTGTGGATTTCAAAGTATCCGATAACTGTTTGCCTACACGCACCCTACTCTTTGTGCCATTTAGAACATTCGTATAAGTCTAACTAACTTTTTAGGAATTCCGAACTCCAGCAGGATACTATATAACTTCTCCCTCTTAATTGAATCATATGCTTTTTGAAGTCTACATACAGGTGATGTCCACCGCTGTGGTCTCGAGGTAGCGTGCTGCCTTGTCACGCAGCGGGCCCGGGTTCGATCCCCGCTCGGGACAGTTTTTCTGGGTGAGGTTTTTATCGGGGTTTTTCATCGCCTGTAAGACAAATGTCAGGAAAACTTTAAGGCCCAAACGGTCCCCGAAATCATATGGCCATCGCAATCATCATCATTCATATTCATCTTATCATCATCATCCTTCACCGGTGTGGAAAGCAACAGGAAGCTACCACACCTACACAATTCCCTAGTAAAGCTGGAAGCATAGCATAAAAATGCTATGATTGCAGTGAAGGACCTGCCTTCGGGCAGAATTGCTATGGATGGATATAGTTGATGTACAGTACCATTGAGGCAGACTTAGTAAAGTAAAAGTAAAGTAATCCCACAACAGGCCTCGGGAGGCCCTTGGGGTAGTAGGAGGTTAAGGCTCCCACTTTTTCTAGACAATCGGCACTTGATGTCAGCCGGGTTGTCAGCCCTGCGTGACGGCCGCCTTTACCCCAGAACAAGCGTCTGGTACTCATTTCCGTTAGAGGCTGAGTCGACCCCAGGGCCATAGTGCCGCCAGAAGGTTTTGGTCAGTTTAAAAATCCTGACCCCACCGGGACTTGAACCCTCGACCTTCCGACTTGTAGTGCAGTGCCTTAACCACTACAACTTACTTGAGTCAATTACTGTGTGTTCAGATGAATAGATTGGAACAAAAAACATAACACAGAAATAAGACAACAACTAAAAGTAGAGGAATTAAACACAACTATAGTGAAATGCAGAACAAACTGGAAAGAACACTTGGCAAGGATGACTGAGAATACAATACCAAAAGCAGCATACAGCTATTCACCACGAGGAAGAAGAAGTTTGGGAAGACCAAGTAAAAGATGGAAAGAGCAACAATTTGGAGCCGGAACAGGCTAGTAAATAAGCCTAAACCGCGAAGAAGAAGAAGAAGATGATGATGGTGATGATGATGATGAATGGATTGAACGTGTTTCTCTTATTTGCAAGCTCTACAATACACTCGGCCTTCACTAATAGCATCTTATCATGGGAACGCATAAGCTCGCATGACGACACAAAATGGCGACTCTACGATCAGCTGATTTTTCTTCCGTGACTTGCTGTGAACATTTCCTTAAACTCGATGCGAACTTGACGGCTTTAACGACTATTTGATGGATATACAAGACATTAATAATGCACGTGCAATGAAAATAAAGTTTTTACAGAATTAATCGCTTCTTGATATGCTTTTTGTCCCTATGAAAAATGGCGTAGAAATAGCTCTGACGTCAGCAATGATAAATATATGAAGTCTTGCATAAAATAATGATTCAGACCTTACACGCGTCCATTAACAATGCCATTATACTATTAAGGCTTGAAGAATGTACAAGTGTATTTAATTCACGCCCCAAATGGGAGTTTTACGACTTCGTAAGGGCTTTATAGTATTTAAGTGGCGGGCCGAGTTCATTCTTTTATAATATTCTTAAAATTTTAGTTTATAGTTTGGTAGCGATATACGTTAAGGATAGGTAAAACTATGGACCATTGTGGGTTTATGTAACTATATCCGAATATACAGGGTGGAAGGTCGATTAAGTTACTTTGACTCGAGGGGCAACTTTGACAGAATTGGGGCTTCTTTGACATTGCAAATTTCTTGCGTGTTTTGGACTATTTTGACAATTCAATGGTGTAGACATTTCCTTGAAGGCGCACGAATAATTAAGTTGTTTTAAAAGAGGATGTTAATTGTTGGAGACACATCTGTGTCACTTTCAACAACAATGAATTCCCTGCAATAATAAAATTGTGATTTTCGGTTTTACAGAGGCAATGACTGGATTTGTTGTGTAAGATGCAAGCTCTGGGTCTGTGGTGTGTGTAACAGAGGACCGAACAATTCTCAATATGAATGTGAACTATGTGAAGATGAGATGTGAAAATCTGTTTTTTTTTTCTACTGTTGTTTCTAAAATGCATGTTTTCTAATTAATTCCTGGTTGTCTAACTACAATAATTATATAATTTTTGTGTTCTGTTGCGCGTCAGAATTGATAAAGAAGTTTAAGTTTATTTTGTCAAATTACAGTTATAAAAACATTTGTAGTCAGGTTGTTTACAATAAAAATATTTATAAAAAGATAAATTGGTGGCAAAGTAGTACCTATAGTGGGTCTACTTTGAATTATAGTGAAAACAAATGTGATGTCAAAGTAGCCCCAGCACGTGGGCAAAACAGACCTAAACAAAACTCATTGTTGTCCTACTAAGTTTTTGTTTGAGGAGAACAGCACCAAATGGGATTTGTAGTCTAAGGTTCAATTGGTACAATAAATCATACATTCAATTTTTTCGGCATAAACCATACGAGTTAGACCTTAAAACCCTTCGAAAATATGTGAAAGTAGCCCCGTTTTACGGTAATAGTCCTATGGAGTAAAATGTATTCTACATCAGTAAATATCTGGATATAATTTGAAACATTGCGCTTTAAATATTTCATTTAACCGCTAATCGGTAAATAAACCTGATGGTGTGTGACACATTACAAATTCTCAAAATCATTAAGAAATAATGTTCCATTAAAGAAAGAGAGAAAACCATTTTTAAATTTAAACCTTTATACATCGTTATTTCCAAAGTCTTAAAATTAAACAACCGAAATTACATTAAGCGCATTTTAAATAAAACCCATTAAATCTAACTTCATAATTTAAAAAATGAACAGATGGGATTTGCGCTCCCAATTAACGTACTAATACTAACAAATTAGGACTGGAAGCAAATATCAATAAAACTAAATATATGGTCACACGTAAAAATACATTATAATGGAAATGGACAGCTAATGACAAATGAGGGAAATTTTGAGGAAGTGGCTGAATTCAAATACCTAGGAACAATAATCACAAATAGGAATGAGATGCACAAAGAAATTAAACATAGGCTCAATTCTGGAAATGCGTGCTATTATGTATTACAGAGACTTTTGATGTCACAACTCCTTTCAAAAAACGTTAAACTGAAAATATATAAAACTACGAGTATCATTGTCCCAGTTATATTACATGGGTGCGAAACATGGACTCTTACTTTAAGGGAGGAAAGGAGATTATGAGTATTTGAGAATAAAGTTCTTAGGAAAATGTTTGGTCCAAAGAGAGATGAACAGACAGGTGAATGGAGAAGACTACTTAACAGTAAATTGCATGGTCTTTATAGGACGCCAGATATAATACGAAGAGTTAAATCTGGGAGACTTCGATGGGCAGGACATGCGTCAGGAATTGGGAATGAAAGACGTGCATGGAAGCTCCTTGTAGCAAAACCAGAGGGAAAACACCCAGTTGGTAGACCAAGAATGAGGTGGGAGAATGACATTAACTATGATTTGAGGGAAGTAGATTATACAGGGAATGATTGGAAAGCATTAGCTCAGGATAGGGATGTATGGAGAGCTTATGTCCGCGCGGCCATGAACCTACTGGTTTGATAGTGCCAGTGAGTGAGTGAGTAAGTAATTAACGGTCTATACGTTAAAACTATTTAATTACAACATAAGTTTGCTTACCTACGGCCGTTCCTCTCTCTCACAAGTTCATAGTCAGCCTCGCTACTGTAAGCCATGTTATCCAAGACTCCCTCTGATCTCTGGCTGCTTATCTATTTATCTAAAATAGAGTAACTTTCTCCTGGCGCTTGGTATTTCTAACTTCAATAAACATGTTTTGAACGTACAGTCACCTAAGGGATGTTATTCACCCAATGTATGTATTAATTTATCAAACAACTAGTTCAACTTTTTATCCTTATTCTTTACCAAGAAGTATATTTTGCAATTTATTAATTTTAATTTGAATATTATGGCGCGTTTATCTCCCCCGACCTCAAGGTCAACAATGAGTATTTTAGGCCCTTAGTTGAAATGTTGAAAATAACATAACCGTGAATTTCCTAAGACCCAGGTCTCGTTAATATGTGTATCCATCCATCCATAGTAATTCTGCCCGAGGGCAGGTCTTTAACTGCAATCATAGCATTTTCATGCTATGCTTGCAGCTTTACTAGGGAATTGTAGGTGTGGTAGCTTTTATATATTATAATTAATAACCTTTCTAATATTTTTAGTTATGCTGTTATTGTCCCCCGTCCATGGGAATTTTACCTTCTTCTTGCATCGCCTCAAAAATATCATCTTACCTACAGTAATGTAAAATGTTACATTAATCCAGGTTACTTCATTTTCCTGTGTTATTTTAATCAAATTCATGTTTTACGTTGATTGTTTTTATAACATATTACCCTCTGTTGTCCACCGGTGCTGCCTTGTCACGCAGCGGGCCCGGGTTCGATTCCCGGTCGGGGCAGTTTTTCTGGGTGAGGTTTTTATCGGGGTTTTTCCTCACCTCTAAGACATATGTCAGAAAAACTTTAAGGGCCAAACGGTCCCCGAAATCATATGGCCATCATCATCCTTCACCGGTGTGGGAAGCTATCACACCTACAATTCCCTAGTAAAGCTGCAAGCATAGCATGAAAATGATATGAATGCAGTGAAGGGCTTGCCCTCGGGCAGAATTGCTATGGACCCTCTGTTTTATATAGCCTACTCGGTTTACATATATATCTTTAAACTCTACAAAACTCCGTCCATTGGAGTAGTGTTATTAGTTAAATGTCCCAGTTCTGTTGTGAGTCACTGAACTAGAACACTTAATCCCGGTGTTCTCCAGAGTCCTTGGTGATCCTCCACTCATCTTGGTGTATCGATATTCTGCACGCGGTTTGCTTCCGCGGTAGCTCTGTTGCGTCACGATGCTTCTATGGAAGGATTTTCAAGGTAGGTTTGGTCACGCAATCATTGACAGTTAGCTATGTGATCTTTATGGAAAAACAGTTAAGTCTTGTAGAGTGTGATGATCCCGCGCCTTAACCGAGTGGTTAAGGTAAGAAGCCTTGGCGCAGGGCTACGGGACTTGCACTGGTTCGAGTCCCCATGGTCGAAGAAATTTTCTCACGGAATTTCGGCCAGTATGGGACCAGTGCCCAGCCAGCATAGTGAGGTATTTCGGTAGCTACAATAAGTAGCGGCTCCAGGTTGAGAAAACCATCTATAACGGCTGGGGGACTCGACATGCTGACCACATGTCACCCCTACACTAGCTAGATCATCATCTACATATGTGATTGACACATGTGGATGTGAGGCCAGCAGCCGCCTGGTGGGCTAAGGGCCTTCTAGACCTGTCGCGTCAGGAGTTAAAAAAGACTGTGATGGCAGGAATGGGGAATTAAAGAGAGGCATGGAAACTACGAGAGAGAAAGAGCGCAATAGGTAGACAAGAATGAGGTGGGAGAATAGCACAATTTGATGCACAAAAATTACACAAGAGATGATTGAAAAGCAGCTCAGGATAGGGATGTAAGAAGAGCTCTTGACCACGAATCGCCGCTTTCGATAGTCCTAGTGAGTTCGTTAGATTCACCCTCTGGCGGCACTATGGCCCTGGGGTCGACTCAGCCTCTAACGGAAATGAGTACCAGACGTTTGTTCTGGGGTAAAGGCGGCCGTCACGCAGGGCTGACAACCCGGCTGACATCAAGTGTGGATTGTCTAGAAAAAGTGGGAGCCTTAACCTCCTACTACCCCAAGGGCCTCCGGGCCTGTTGTGGGATCACGAAACAGATTCCTGCAAACTTCTTCACAGTACATATGTTGAGAAGGCACGTGATGCTGTTGATGGAGATGTTAAGCTTAGCTGGATGTTTCCTTGGCTGGATAGGAGTAGCCTACATGCCGGCACCGGGTTTCACCTTCCCTCTTCTCTTCATCATCATCCCACACTGCTCTCTGTACACAGTACATCTACGTAAAGAGGATGTGGTGCGTAAATTGAAAATAGAGTACATTAACGCCATCTATCCGTCCAGCGGAGAACCTGAAGCACGAACTCTGCAGCGTGTAGCGTTAGAAAACACACGCACATACACACGCACATACACACGCACATACATAGGTTTATGAAGGTAAGTTGCCCTTCAATATCTTCCCCGTATTTTCCGTTTAGCATTTCTAGGTTATAAACGTCGCAAAACGTCAGAAGTTCTCTCCCAAATCCTTACTCGCCCGAAATCCCTTTCTTAAATCTTCCTCTCCTTCTTCCGCCCCTAAAGTTATATTTTCTCCCCCTGTTCTACCATTAAAGTCTCCCATTATAAGAGCATCTGCCCCCGGGAATTTATGTCCGAGTTCTATCATTGTATCTCCCAGGTCATCAAAAAAGGTAGATATAGCGTATCGAGACCCAGCCGGCTGACGATATACCGAGAGGATACATAAACAAACATCTCCGATTTTTACATGAATACACGTGACACCCTGTATTTCAACATGAACATTTTCAACTTGTCTAAATATATTATTTTTCAACATTGTTAATATCCCTCCCGGATACCTTCCCCTTATTTATACAATTAAATCCATCGAGTTCAATATGGTCTTTTGTCCCCCATCCAAGTTTATATAAGTGAAATAAAACTTAAACATTTAACAAAACTAATTAATCTGTCGGAAGACATTCGTTTTTTCAATCCTTCAATATTCCACAGAGAAATTCTGAGAGGGGGGGGTTGTCGTCTATGTTCTAATGGTTTTCTTTACCTGCTCTTGGCGACCCTTTCTGCATTTGCGCAATGTAAATGCATATGCATTTTCTTTCTTCTGAAAAAAAGGCAATAAATTCCATTTATCTATCTATCTATCTATCTACATAGGTTTAAGAGTGCTTCACACATTCAAACATCTTGTATCGTGTGTTTGAAGACAAAAAAATACACTTTCCAACGCAATTTTTACTTATTTCTTTGGTTAAAATATAAAACTATAGAATATTCACCTGAAAGGTCCGTCTCCTCAAACTTAATTAGTTATTTAACTGTAGCGCTTTCGGGACTTGTCCCATCATCGGCAGCATTCAAAACTGGTGTTTCACTGAAGATCTGGTAGAGGGGGTTACATGTATTGGGTTCGTTTTCGTTTATCAGATGGTCGTGTCGTTGTTGTGAGCTGCTTTCATGATTTCCATCTCTTCGAGTACGTTTATCTTCGCTGGATTATTTTCTCTGTGCATTACTGTTAGGGTGTTTTCAATATTTAACATGCGATGTCCTTCATGGATAACGTGTTTTGCATAGCTTGATTTTCCTTCTGCGTGAATAAAGTCTCGAAAATGTTCTTTAAATCTGATGTTAAAACTTCTGTTTATTCTTCCTGTATAAAATATGTTGCAGTCCTTACATGTCAAGTTGCTTTTGAAAATGTTATTTTCTTCAATGTTATTGTTCATTATGTTGTTTAATTTGTTATTAGTTCTGTATGCTATTTTTACGTTTTTACCGGCTTTCTTTAGTGTATTGGCTAATTTTGTCGTTTCTTTTCCTGTATATGTAACTGTTATCTATGTTTTCTTGTTGTTATCAGATTCTTTTTCTAGTTTAGTTATGTTGGATATATTGTTCTTTCTTTTTTGTTTATTTACGAGTTTATTTATGATCTCTTCATTATAGCCATTGAGTCTTATAAAAGACTGTAATTGAAAGTTGATTAATTCTATGGATATTATTCCGGATAAAAAAATGAATGTGTATTTTTAATTTTTTGTTCTTCGTTTATTTTTAATGTTGAGTGTTTTTCCTAAAAACGAACAAAAAATTAAAAACACATTTAAATTTTTATCCGGAATACTCGCAATTTTTTGGTGTACCTGCGCCGACCTGCTACTGAAATAAGTACAATTTAACGAACTGCTAATACTCGTATTAATCGCAAATATCACTCAATCTGTGATTATGAAGAAGCGATGCATCACTAATTTTTAACAGTTATAACTTGACCACATCTATCCAACACAACAATTCAAATATTAAGTTTAAAATAATAATTTTTTTAATCTAACCAACAACCTATGTTATACAAAAATAACAAATATGGTTAACGTCAGTTATTTTTTATACTTAAGTTTAAGACTGTTGTACGTAAATATTTTTAACTGTTACTTATTACGGTTATAACTGTTATAACGTCGTATCTGCGTTCAATCCATCGGACTTGGTTTAAAACAAATGAAAATAACTGCGCGAGTAAATGTAAATAAGAAGGCTTTGATTATTGTTTAATAAGAAATAAGTTGACCTAATTTTGTACGTTTAAGGAAGTTGATTATTTTTCAAAATTAAACGCAAAGAAATATAAATAAACCAACATCTAAATGAAGAGAAAACAAGAGAATGGAAGAAACTAACGTGAGTGCACTTGGTTACTTTAATTTCCACAACAGACAATTGTTCTTAGGATCCTGGATAAACATTTTCTAGGAAATCATTCTCGATTAACCAAGTTGTAAATTTGCAAATAGAAGGTAACCAATGGTAGTTTTTCAAATGTTTAGAAATAAGTAAACAAAATTATTTACTTGTCGTTAACCAATGATTTCGTTCAAATAAGCGATGAAAGGCGAACTATTAGTTCATTCTAACTATGTCAATATTAATATAAAAGTATAGGCCTCTGCATAGGCGCCATTTCTAAATTATATTCCCTGATGTCAGTATTAGTAGGCCTATTTTAAAGTGTTGGTACAGTATTCTGTTTGAATTTTATTCACATTTAAAAACCCAAAATATTTCACATTAACTTTACAATTGTCATCTGTGTCCAAAGTAAATTATTAGTTAGCTGTCATTTGTGCGGGAAGTCTAGTGCCACCTCCGGCGTTTAAGTAATATTGGACACCATTTACAAAACAAACGTAAGAATAACTTAGATCGCATTGTACCATACGTACGGTAAAAGATTCCTTGCCAGATGGGAGGGTCATGCAGATGGAATCAGTGAAATTATAAATACTTTTAAAACATCGGTTTTTTTAAATGGACATAGTATAAAAGGACCTAGACGAAGGTGAGAGGTTAGATAATATTCGGATGGATCGTGGGAAGGAGATGGCGGTGAATCTATGGGTTTCATTAACTCACGGAGTTAGTTCAAACGCCATAACATTTGCTGAGAGTTAAACAGGTGTGCCTGTAACATTTCAGATCCAAGGGACAGCTACCGGCCAGTGCAGGCAAGTCATTGTACGCTGGGACAAGTTCAAGACACGAGCAATGCTCTTCTTCTTTGCATCATTTTTCTTGTGGGCTGCGGTTTTCTTCCCTCTGCTTCGAGCAGGAGTTATTTAATTGTTGTAAATAAGAATGTTCAAAACTAACTTGAGATTGAATTGTTTATTGCAATAAAAAAGCTAAAAAATTACTTAAAATTCTATCACTGCTTAAGTGCCATCATTAACAAGTGCACGTGCTTAGGAATGCGTTACACTTGGCGGGTTTTCAGTTACTGGTATTTTTATAATCCTTGGAATGTATTTTCGATAATAAAACTGAAAAGTAAATGTGTACTCTAAAATAACATTTTAGAGCAGGTGAATTATCTTACATATCTAGGATGAAAAAAATCTCATATGAAGAAGAAAAGGATGTAAATAGAAAAATATAATTTTTTAAGGAGTTTAGAGTTAATAAATTCTATCTTCAAGTCACAAATCGTCCAAAAACATTCAAAACTAAGGGCCGCATGCAAATACAATTCCGTGAGAACGTGCAAAGTTCGAATTAGCGAGTCGCTGACTGGTCATGCATGAAAGTAGTTTTTTTCGTAATATTGGCAAGAAATTACCCAGAATTCTCAGCGATAAAATCACTTCCGTTATTTTCGTCTGCTAGAGGAACGCATTTACGCTTGCGTCCCGCAAATAAAACCGTATACGACGATGTCTGCGTCGCGCGATATTACGCCGATTCTCCTGTTCTTCCAGTTGAATTCTTTGGTAGACTCTATCAAATTCCTCTTCTCCGCGTATACCGAAAACATGATCGAAGTCCTCAAGGCCCGACATCTTGGATAAAGCAGCAAAGTTTCAAAGTACATCGGTTACCATCGGTTCCCATCGGGTTGCTCATGATTCGTTCTCTGCAAAGTCACCTCGCCAGGTAGCTTAAGAATTTCGACAATTATTATCGCATGAATAATTTTTTGAGTATGCAAAAACGTCTTTGGATGCAACTTTCTCAGCAGAGAACGACTTTTACGGTCTAATGCGTTCATAGATACGACCCTAAAAGTGTATAAAACATTGAAACAGAAGGATATACAGAGACTTAGATCTGGTATTAAGGTCAAACATAAAAAATTGAGGTTATGCGCATTTGATTTTACGAAAAAAAACTTATTTATGTCTTGGAACAACCTAATATATACGTCTGGGACCGTGCAGTTGGCAACATTGCAGGTAAGTTATTAATGTACCGATTAAATATGTATATATCTGAATGGCAAGGTAACAGTGACTTACCAATCAAACAGCACAGCACAACTTACCTGAAACAAACAAAACAAAAAGTTAGTGGAAATAATTTAAACACACTGCCTGGGAGGTGCTCTGCGGCTCCACATGATAACATGATAGTTTATAAATCGACAAGTAAAATTGTTTCATACCAAAAAGATTCCACTCAACTTTTTGTAAATAATTATCTTCATATATGTCCACCGCTGTGGTCTCGAGGTAGCGTGCTGCCTTGTCACGCAGCGGGCCCGGTTTCGATCCCCGGTCGGGGCAGTTTTTCTGGATGAGGTTTTTATCAGGGTTTTTCCTCATCTGTAAGACAAATGTCTGAAAAACTTTAAGGCTCAGACGGTGCCCGAAATCATATGGCCATCATCATCCTTATCATCATCATCTTCATCATCCTTCACCAGTGTGGAAAGCAACGGGACCTGCCTTCAGGCAGAATTACTATGGATGGATGTATATATGTACATACATACAAGAAATCATTCCTTGATAATGGCATGTGGGATCATGTCGGAATCAGTGACCAAAGATCGACCTTGAATTAATGACGCGGAAAACCCAAGAAAACTTTCTTAATCAAACATAATTTCCACGAAAATAACACTTCTGTACGTATGTATGTCACTGAACTCCTAAACTATTGGACCCATTTTTATGATTTTTTTGTGTGTGTCCGATTGGGTCTCCCGATGGTTTAGATTCACAATCGAACCCTCTAAAACCATTAGGTGTAGGAGTTCGCCCGAAGTGAAAATTGAAAAATCACTCTTGCGGTCACATTTTTGGATTTTTTAGAACGAAACTCAGTATATCCTATTAAAATAAAACTAGGTAAGTATTATCGAAAAATGAGCAAAATCCGACAATTATGAGTGGAGGTTTACTTGAAATCCGAAATTAATACCTGCCTAAACGACTGGACCTATTTTGAGTGGGTCCTTGGATGGTTTAGGTTCACAATTGGACTCGGTAGAAGGCGCTGCGGTCGTGTTAAATCAGATGTGTAGTCATCTGCATTATCGACATATTCTACGCGACAAGAATGTGATGCACGCTTGTTGAGCCACAACAGATGGCTGTGAGAGGTTTTCTTGCGAAATGATTTCATAATATGTAATTATGTCTTAATTAGTGACTTTTATGGTAAAAAAGTAGCTTATATTTTTATCGTCCGGCCGTGACACGAGAATGGAACGTTCGGGCAGGACAACGTCTGCCGGGTTCGCTAGTGTAAGTATAAAATACCTGTCAATTCCTGTCTCCTTCCAGTTTTATAAACAACTTTATTATTATTATTATTATTATTATTATTATTATTATTATTATTATTATTATTATTATTATTATTATTATTATTATTATTATTAAAGTAAAGTAAAGTGATCCCACAACAGGCCCGGAGGACCTTGGGGTAGTAGGAGGTTAAGGCTCCCACTTTTTCTAGACAATCGGCACTTTACGTCAGCCGCGTTGTCAGCCCTGCGTGACGGCCGCCTTTACCCCCAGAACAAGCGTCTGGTACTCATTTCAGTTAGAGGCTGAGTCGACCCCAGGGCCATAGTGCCGCCAGAGGGTTTGGGTCAGTTTAAAAATCCTGACCCCAACGGGACTTGAACCCTCGATCCTCCGGCTTGTAGCTCAGTACCTTAACCACTACGCTACGGCGTGCCAATTTTTATTATTATTATTATTATTATTATTATTATTATTATTATTATTATTATTATTGTCCACCGCTGTGGTCTCGAGGTAGCGTGCTGCCTTGTCAAGCAGCGGGCCCAGTTCGATCCCTGGTCGGGGCAGTTTTTCTGGGTGAGGTTTTTATCGGGGTTTTTCGTCACCTGTAAGACAAATGTCAGAAAAACTTTAAGGCCCAAACGGTCCCCGAAATCATATGGCCATCATCATTATCATCATCATCATCATCATCATCCTTCACCGGTGTGGAAAGCAACGGGAAGCTACCACACCTACAATTCCCTAGTAAGGCTGCAAGCATAGCATGAAAATGCTATGGTTGCAGTGAAGGACCTGCCTTCGGACAGAATTACTATGGATGGATTATTATTATTATTATTATTATTATTATTATTATTATTATTATTATTATTATTATTATTATTATTATTATTATTATTATTATTATTGTAGTGAGAACTTTTAGTTTTGGCTCTCGTCATTCAAAACGAACCTGAAGTGAACCCTACCATATCCGCTCTTAGAGAGATCTTACCATAAATAAACGCCAATTGTATCCTTCCACCACAATTACTGTCAGATTGACAGGGAGCACGTGTCAAGTATATAAGACATGTGATAGTTGAATGGGGTAGATTTGCCAGACTGGTGTTTTAAAAATTTAGATGGCGACACAGCAACAGAAGACTCGACATCTTCAGCCATTTTCTTGCATCAGAATCGATTGAAGCTTGACTCAAATGCATCATCCATATGTAATAAACTGTTTTAAGTTGTAATTATTAAGGATTAGATATATTTTAGTTTATTTTCTATGTTTTGAATATTATTATTTTCATTCACGAAGAATAACAAGTATATTGAGAGGACATATTTTTAATTTAATGAAGGGAACTGCTTTCTCGCGTACTTACTGCTTCTACAACGTGCTTCGGTGTCCATAACCAATGGAAAGCGAGCATGTCACATGGTTTTGTTTTGCTGAGGATCACTTTATAGCCTTTATAACACGCTGTAAGAGTTGCAAATCGATGAACGAGATGGTGAGAAAATGTGAACGGTGCTTTTTTGAGGGTGGGTGCATCTGGTTTATTAAATTGTCGGTACCGCTGTGGGATTTTCTACAAATTCCCGTGTAATGAGTTTCAAAATGGCAGCTATAACCGGAAGTGAGTTTATTTGTTCTGGCTGTTTGTTGAAATGTTAAATTAAATTGTATTTTGTCTGTTTGAACAGAAGTTTGCAAATAGGAACGCAGCCTATCATGGCCAACTACATCCCAGCTATGTAAACACTCGCTTTGTAACGAAACATCCCCGTCAATTCATTTTTAACTACAAGATTTTAGCGAGTACCAAGCAACCAAAAATATATATTTATTCAATTTTAAATCTGCATCGATCCTAAATACTACGCGCAAGAAGGGCATATACACTTATTAATTAACTCAATGGCACTATTGAACTCGGAGGTTCGTGGCCTCTCCATATATCCCTATCCTGAGCCAATGTTTTCCAAACATCCCCTGTATATTCTTCTTCCTTCAAAACATGGTTAATGCTAGTCTTTTACCTCTTTCTTCTTCTACCAATTGGGCATTCTCCCTCTGGATATCCCTCTTTCATTCCCATTCGTGCCATATGACCTGCCTATCGCAATCCACGAGACTTAGCTGTTCTTATTATATCTGATTTCGTATAAAGATTATGTAGTTCACTGTTATGTAGTCTTCTCCATTCGCCTGTCTGTTCATCTCTCTTTGGTCCAAAAATGTTCCCAAGAACTTTATTCTCAAATACTTGTAATCTCATTTCCTCCCTTAAAGTAAGAGTCCGTGTTTCGCATCCTTATAATATAACTGGTAGAATAATAGTTTTATATATTTTCAGTTTAACGTTTTTTTTAAAGAAGTTGGCACGACAAGAGTCCCTGCAATACATAATAGCACACATTTCCAGAATTGAGCCTATGTTTAATTTATTTGTGCACCTTATTCCTGTTTGTGATTATTGTTCCTAGGTATTTGAATTCGGCCACTTCTTCAAACTTTTCCTAAATTGCCATGAACAGTCCATTTCCATTATATAATGTATTTCTATGTGTGACGATATATTTAGTTTTATTGATATTTATTTACAGTCACAGTATAGTTAACTGGTACTGGTATAGTTAATTCATTAAGGAGTTATAGTGAAGCTTAAATATCAAAATCGCTCTATCGGCCGCAATTTTGTTTATTTCGCAATGAAACTGGACATATCCCACTGAAATTAAAATGAAGAAAGGTCTTCCCCAATAATGAGGGGGGGCCTAATTGGGCAAATGGAGTAAGGAGAAAAACTTTAATGTTAGTGTTAACTTGTTTCTGTCGGTTTTCGAGTCACAATGTTTAGAACGAAAATCAAAGCAACCGAGAATATTCTATTCAAAACGATTGTTTTATGTGTTTACAAAGATCTTCTCGCACTGGGCATCGCAAATTGCATTAATAAAAAAATGTATATATGCGTGGGCTAGCGTTCGTGTATGTGTGGACATTCTAATGGAAACCATTTTTGTTTCTTTTCGGAACTAAACTCGATATATAGCAATCAATTAAGAAAAGTAAAATTGAGTTCGTTCTTCTTCTTCTTCTTCTTCCGAATGCAGTATTGGGTGATGATGCACCCGTTCTGCGACTACAAAAATTGATCTTTCCATCGGTTGAGTTCGTTAACAAGCCAAATCGGACCATCGGAAGTTGGGGTTAATTTGAAGCGAAAATTTATAAATCTCTTTAGTAGCCATCGTTTCCATTTTTCCGCGTTATCTGCCATTGAAATGAAATTAGAAAGGGTTATCGAAAAATTAGCCAAATACAACCATTAAGAGTGAGAGTTTATCTGAAAACTTAAATTTAAAAATCTATGTAGAGGCCGCCATACTTGTTTTGTTGTAATGAAAATCGATACATAAGATTTAATTAGCATAAGACATTTATATTTCTTAAATCAGCGAGGGAAGTAGATTATACAGGGAATGATTGGAAAGCATTAGCTCAGGATAGGGATGTATGCAGAGCTTATGTTCGCACGGCCATGAACCTACGGGTTCGATAGTGCCAGCGAGTAAGTAAGTAAGTAAATCAGCAAAAATTTCGCTTCGTTATGCAGTTCGCGCCTAATGGACTTTTTTGTTTTATTGTAGCTCAAGTGGAACACGCGGTATAAACTGGAAATCCCAGAGCGCCGTGCTGTATAGGCATCTTCTCTGCCTGTGGTGTGTAGCGTGCGCGGTGCAGGCGTTCAATTAACAACATAGTTTACAGTCAATGTTTGACAAGCAAACAGGAGGCCTTACATCTCCCATTGCGTTCAAGAAACTATACAATCAATGATCCGCATGCATGCATTCATTATTGAGTGACATCTGTTGTGTAAATTACCAATCAAACATCATTAACTGTTCTTATCTTGTTATCACTATAACAACAACATAACTGTAGACCGCGGTGGTCTAGTGGTTATCTGGTCCCGAGGGTCGCGGGTTCAAACCTGGCAAGGATCGTTGGATTTTTTAGGATGGAAAAAATCCAAGGTGCAAGTCATCCGGAAGAGACTTTAAGACGTGATTCCCGAGTCTGAAGATATTCTTCTTCTTCTTCTTCTTCTTCTTCTCTTATTTGGCATTACACCCCGAGTGGGCCTTAACCTCCTCTATGCCCTTCTTCCATCCTTCTCTAATTCCTTCCAGTTCTTTATTCCAAATTCTTTCACGTCTGCTTCTACACAATCCCACCATCTTGTTGTTGGCCTTCCTCTTAATCTGGTTCTGTCTGGATTGTTGTCCAAGACAATCTTCAGTTTCCTTACGATATGTCCTAACCATCTCAATCTTTGGACATCTTATATACAGTGTGTCTCCAAATCCAATTCCTTACACAATTCATATATCTCACTGTTGTATGTGTCTCTCCATCTATCCTCTGTTTCAATTGCTCCGGAAATCCTTCTCAAGGTTTTCCTTTCAAATGCAGGTAATTGACCTTTTAAGGAAGAAATCACTATGAGGTTTAATTTAAGTTAAATTAAAATGTTTCATACCTCACGTCATATCCAGTCTTCTACCAAGACCGCAGTTTCAAATCCTTCGCGGATTCATCTTCAGTGCCCTCTCGTTGACTGATGTTATGTTGATCAGAAGAACTACTACTTCTTCTTCCCTCTGTTGGTGGACTGATAAACCTCCATTTTTATTTCTCTAGATATTGTTTTGTTTTTAACAACTGTTAAAACATCGCACGCACTTGAAACAGGGAAAATAAATAAAAGTGTGAATTGTTAAATATTTTGGGTGAATAATTACAAGTTTAGGTACCTGTGACAGAGATGTACAGACTAGAATTGCACTGGCAAAAATGCAACTAAGATACTACATGAAATAATTTGTAACAAACATATTACAAAGGAAACTAAAATGAAAATTTATAAGAGCATAATACAGAATATTTTGTCATGTGGAAGTGAAACTTGGTCTTTGACGGAATTACAAAAGAATAAAATTAGAACAGTTGAATTTGATTATTTTAGAAGAAGCCTCCAAAAAACAAGACAGGATAAAATAAGAAATGAATTCCTTTGGAGAGAAATGAATGTCACCACATCTGTTGTTAAGAGGATTGAAAATCAAACACTTAAATGGTATGGCCATGTGCAAAGAATGAAAAATGAAAGATGGCCAAAAAATATATACCAGTGGTCACCCCCTGGAAGAAATAAACGTGGCAGACCAAGATTGAAATGGAAAAGCTACGTCAGAACTATAATGGATCATAGGAATTTGGAAGATGGAGATTGGAATGATAGAGATAAATGGAAACTGAAGACAGCAAACCTATAAGTGGGGAAAGCTGAAGAAGAAGAACAACAACAATTGTTAAGAGTGAATAATATGTCCTGATAACCAGACACATTCCATGTTGTACCTCATTATTTGCTGCGATCGTTATCCCGAGATGTATAAATTAATTTATCTTTTCAAAATTACTGCACCAATTGCGACCTTATTCATCCCAGTAACATCTTAGTTGCCTACCAGATGTCTCATTGGGTTGGTATGTTGACCGCATACCATTCATGACATCTGTAGGGAAATAAGCATATTTAAATGAACTTGGTCTAGTAACTCCTAACAAAAGAGAGGCTATTGCGCAACATTGGACTGTTATGCTGTTGTAGACAGATTTATATAAGAGTATTACAGTAGAGTATACAGTAATATTCTATTTGTTGGCTATTTTATAACACTGTTGAAATGTGAAACGAGAATTTGGTCTGAAATAAAGTCAGTATACGTAACTACCAACCCTATTATTTCCTTAAACAGTCCTGTGATACAGGGTCTTTCGTATATTACGCATTGTTTAAAAATACAATAAGTAAAAAATTCATCGATTTTTTTTTTCATCTACTCACACTCCCATTTAAGTGTAGAAAATTATATGAGGCACATGTTAAAACAACTATTTAATTCATGCCCCAAATGGGAGTCATGGCCAATCACATTTCAATTATTTTTTATTTACAACCAATCACAGTCGTGTTTCGCCTAGAATTTACCAACTAAAGTTTATCATAATAAAGAAAGCACCTCCTTTTTAAGATTCTGAATAAGTCATAGCATTATTTTGCAGTGACTGACTCTCTAAGAAATACGGCTACCAGATTGTGTATATAGTGCATGAATGTCAACACATAGCGCATGCGGGAGTTAATATAAAAAACATTTGTAGCAATTGATTATACCACCAAAAAAATAAACCACTGTTTGCACTTTCTTAAATGTATTTTTCCCAGGTAATAACATTCCAGAAAAATATAATTGTCATATTTACATCATAGCATCAGAAATGAATTAATATGCAGTATGATGTGTTTCATTTTTCTCCGCTAGAGTGCATTCTTACAATATTGCGTTCCTCTGGCAATAAATAATATGATCTGATTGCAGTGATAAGCAAATGAAGTGCACCAATCGTTCCTCATTTGTTTTCAAACATCGCCATTTACATTAAATATATAAATATTTTAAAATAACTATATTTAAATAATGATTTGTGAGTAAACAGCTTAATTTTATTCGTTAAATAAGTCCTAACAAATGACACTCTTGATTTCCAAATTTTCTAGATAAATTGGAAATCACTCGTGGCGCATTACTTATGAAGAATGTAAAAAGTGAATTTTTTAAAGACAACCCAGATTGTGAAATGCTATGCACTACCTCGGCTCGATAATGTCCTAGAACCCTTGTTGTTGCCACAAGCACAAATGAATCCCAAGCTTCGAGCTCAAGACCATTTAGTTTTCTCCTGAACGTCGTGTCACACATCAACTGTAGGATCTCTGGTCCAATCAAAATTCCTGCCTTCAATTTTGCATCACTCTACATTCTCCCAAACATCTCTTTCAGATAGTTAAAACCTTCAGCATCATGATTCAGTGCCGCATAAAGTTCTCTATGAGGCCGAGTTTAATATGAAGGGGTGGAAGCAATATCTTCTCGGCGTCAACAAGCGCCTTATGTTTCACAGCATTTTTTTACTTTTTTCCTACAAATCTCAGGGCTGTGAGTGATAAACATGGTGAGAGGTTCCATCAGGACATATCCAGGTACCAGGATCAATATGGCCCGAGTATGATGGCTGATTTCTGCTGGTTTCTACAGCGATCAACTACATTCCAACATAAGCTAAAAAGTGAAGCCCCTAAGCACTTTTAATAGATGTTTTAGTGCTTATTACTAATTGTAAGTTTATATATTCTTACAGTCCATCGCTGTGGTCTCGAGGTAGCGTGCTACCTTGTCAAGCAGCGGGCCCGGGTTCGATCCCCGATCGGGGCAGTTTTTCTGGATGAGGTCTCTATCGGGGGTTTTCCTCACCTGTAAGACAAATGTCAGGAAACCTTTGAGGCCCAAACGGTCCCCGAAATAATATGACCATCATCATCATCCTTATCATCATCCTTCACCGGTGTGGAAAGCAACGGGAAGCTACCACACCTACAATTCCCTAGTAAAGCTGCAAGCATAGCATGAAAATGCTTATGATTGCAGTGAAGGACCTGCCTTCGGGCAGAATTACTATGGATGGATGGATATTGTTACAAATTTATTTAAAGTAATATAATTTAGCACTATATATATATATATATATATATATATATATATACTACATAACAATGAACTACATGGTCTTTATAGGAAGCCAGATGTAATAAGAACAGTTAAGTTTCGTAGACTGCGATGGGCAGGACATGTTGCACGTATGGGGAATGAAAGACGTGAATGGAAGCTTCTTGTAGGAAAGCCAGAGGGAAAACGCCCAGTTGGTAGACCAAGAATGAGGTGGGAGAACAACATTAACTATGATTTGAGGGAAGTAGATTATACAGGGAATGATTGGAAAGCATTAGCTCAGGATAGGGATATATGGAGAGCTTATGTCGCGCGGCCATGAACCTTCGGGTTCGATAGTGCCAGTGAGTAAGTAAGTAAGTATATATATAATGGAATTAAGGAATTGACCAATAATGAAATTAAGGAAACATATCTAAATTTTTAAAAATGTGAAATTGAAAAATGTAATTAAAATATAATTGCAACTTGCTAGAAAAAACTGACTTTAGATGTGTAATCAGCACCCTCGAATTAGATTATATACACTTGTTTTTTTTTCAGTAGAAAAACACCCTGTAGATCAGTGTCTCGAAACAATGTATAATTTAACGTGGTGAAGTGGAAGAGAAGACCTTAGGGTCATAACTCCATCACGTAAATAAATAAAATAAGTAAAAAAAAATAAACGCTAACATTGTGTTAACGAGCCGCCACTGTTAGTGTCAGAAGTTTGAAATGCAAACTGTGTTAGAATCAATACGGCGAGGGCTGGCAGAGAAGACAAACGAATGTAGTGTGTGTGGAAGATTAAGACAATCGACTGCGGTGTAATCTGGTGTAGGAAACCCTAACTAACCTTATTTCTAGCTGCTTTACTTCCAACTCAACAATAATTATATTATTTTCTGAACCAACTTTTGCAAATTCGATAAGCTGCAATTTTGTGCTCTGAACTGATTATTGTGGCCTGGAATAATGACTTCTATACACGATACATCAGTTAGCTGAAACCTACTACATTACATCATGGACTGTATTGTACCCGTTTCTCTCTGTTTAGTCTAACCTGTCCATTATAGGTCACGTGCCACACGTCACACGACCTGTCGGGAGAGAGATTTTAATTACGATCAAACACAGACTTTTTGACCACAGACGTACATGGAGAGCCTGCCTGGATGAATGATCAGCTGAATGTCAGCGCCGCCTCCGAAACAACACAAACATTTAATACAAGACACACCATTCACCAATCATTTACACTAAACAAGGCGAATGTTATATGGATAACTGTTATCATTGCCAATTTGTGTATTATTATTATTATTATTATTATTATTATTATTATTATTATTATTATTATTATTATTATTATTATTATTATTATTATTATTATTATTATTATTAGGTGCACGCCGTAGCATTTGTGGTTAAGGCACTGCGCTACAAGCCGGAAGGTCGAGGGTTCGAATCCCAGTGGGATCAGGATTTTTAAACTGATCCAAACCTTCTCGCTGCACAATGGCCCTGGAGTCGACTCAGCCTCTAACGAAAATGAGTACCAGACGCTTGTTCTGGGGCTAAAGGCGGCCGTCACGCAGGGCTGACAACGGCTGACATCAAGTGCCGATTGTGTAGAAAAGTGGGAGCCTTAACATCCTACTACCCCAAGGGCCTCCTGAGGCCTGTAGTGGGATCACTTTATTATTATCATTATTATTATTATTATTATTATTATTATTATTATTATTATTATTATTTTCTTCTTCTCTTCTTCTTCTTCTTCTTCTTCTTCTTCTTCTTCCTTCCAAGTATTAGGCCAAGGCCTGTTACGATCCTATAGAAAATTTTCCCTCCAGCTTCTTCCGGAAAATTCTCGTATAAGACTTGAAAGCATAATAATAGTCCCTTCGATTGGTTACTGGCCAAAGGAAGGCAAGACCAGTGATGGGGCTGCCATCTTATAGCCTCTGGTCAGGCTTTTCTGGAGAAGAAAAGAAAATAAAGGAAAGAAGAAATGGAAGAAAGGAAAGACTTCCTAGCCCTCGGATGCCCTAATAGCGTTTGGGTCGAAAAAAACAAGAGTTAACCAAGAGAGGTTAGATAGTAAAGTTAAAAGAGTGCAAAACACAAGTAAGTGGAAGAAATGTTTTGCTCAGCTTGGGCACCTTGTGGTCGCCATCCACATATCCCCTAGATGAGGACCCCTGAGGGGTTATTATTATTATTATTATTATTATTATTATTATTATTATTATTATTATTATTATTATTATTATTATTATTATTATTATTATTATTATTATTATTATTACAAACAATAATATAAAAATTAATTAAACAGGTGTAATCCTGGACATGCATGTTATTATGCTTTACAGGGACTCTTCTTGTCCCAACTTCTCTAAAAAAATACATTAAACTGAAAATATATAAAACTGTTATTCTTCCAGTTATATTATATGGGTGCGAAACATGGACTCTTACTTTAAGGGAGGAAAGGAGATTACAAGAATTTGAGAATAAAGTTCTTATAAAAATGTTGGGCCAAACAGAGATGAACAGACAGGTGAATGGAGAAGACTACATAACAATGAGCTACATGGTCTTTATAGGAAGCCAGATATAATAAGAAAAGCTAAGTCTCGTAGACTGCGATGGGCAGGACATGTGTGCTACATTTCTTCAAAATTCGCTAACAGTTCCAAACGGTTTCTATTTACAAAACATATATACAGAGTGATTCAGAATTCAGAATTGCAACTTCTAGAAGTTGTTGAATAATAATAATAATAATAATAATAATAATAATAATAATAGTAATAATAATAATAATAAAAGTAATAATAAATAACGATAATGATAATAGTAAATCATACGAATAGAAATTACTTGTAGGAAGACCAGCGGGAAAGCACTCGATAGAATGAGATGGGACATAATATTTATCATGAATGTAGCGAGGTGAATTATTATGGCTGTTTAACTCACGCCCCAAATGGTAGTCAATGACCAATCACATTTCAATGAATTTTGTTTTACAACCAATCACATTCGTGTTTCACCTCCATATTTATCAAATTCTGTTTACCAAAATAAAGAAAGTTCCTTCTTTTTAATATTCTGAACAGGTCAAAGTATTATTTTGCAGTGACTGACTCTCCAACAAATACGTTGAATATAGCAAATAATGAACAGATTCGTTCAACCTTCACATTTGATAATTGTGTGTTCAATAATTGAGTTTTTAAATAATGATTTTACTGAGTTGTTTCCTAAAAAAATTAATTATAACCTATAATGTTGGTTATAATATACAGTTTGATGTGTTTCTTTTTTTCTCCACTAGGGTGCATTCTTACAATATTGCGATCCTATCTGACAATAAATAGTATGATCAAGTTGCATTGAATAAACAAATGAAACATAACCCAACATTTCTCATTTGTTTTCAAACATTGCCGTTTACATTGAATATATCTTCTTGTAATCATCTTGTAAGACCGTGTTTCCCTTAACAGAGATTTAGGCGCTCTCCCCCTACAGGGAAGAATTTGACCCATACTAATTTAGTTACACTTGTTTTCGTATAGATGTCATTTGAGTCTTCGTGGTCAGCGTTCCGCTTCATACTGACATCTAGGAAACCAAGGTAGTACTAGGACGGGAAAATTCGGTAAATTTTTATTAGAGGCCTTTTCATTCAGACTTAAGGATCTTTTACGAGCCTGAAAATCATCAGACTCGAGACCCACGGCTTAAAGTCCCTCCCGGAGGACTTGCCCCTTGGAATTTTCCGTCCTAAAAAATTGAATAAATATTTTTTTTAATAACTATATTTAAATAATGATTTGTGAGTAAACAGCTTAATTTTATTCGTTAAATAGTCCTAACAAATGCCACTCTTGATTTCCAATACTCTAGATAAATTCACGAATGAATTTATCGATGATTTGGAAATCACTCGTAACATCACTTATGATAATGATTGGAAAACATTAGCTCAGGATACGGATGTATGGAGATTCAATGTCTGCTCGGCAATGAACCTTCGGGTTGGACGATGCCAGTGAGTATTGTTAAAAGCAAAGTAATTTACTTTCAGTTTAATTTGAAATCGTTTTTCTTCTTTTATTACATTTTTTTTTTAATTTCATCAACAAAACAGCAGTGTATTTCCCGCTTTGCGTGTTGTGCAGGGAATTTCGTGAGCAGGAAATTGACTGGTCGCAGGAAATTGACTCGAAAGCGCGACTCAACTATTTTCTAGATGTTATTAAAACTATCCGATTGCGCAAGCGCGGCGCTGCCTGTCACCAGAATGACCCACCCCATCTTTATCCTTACATTCTTCTTCTTTTTCCCTTCTTCATCATCATCTTCTTCTTCTTCTACTACTTCTTCTTCTTCTTGTTCTTCATTTTCATCGTCTTCTTCTGATTTGAGGAATAAAATTAAAATATTTTTTGCGTGATAGTGCGTTTTGTCGCACTTACAGCAATGGCGACCATGATTGAAAGTTCAACTTCCTACATTTCGGGGTTGCCAACCTAAACAACTATACTGTAATATTGAATATTAGAAACCACGTGTGGGAAGTAAAACCACTGTCCTCTACGTACAATGTATATACAAGAACATATCCAAAAGGTAGTGTTATATACATTATACGAAACAAATCACTGCATTTTAAATGAACTGAACTTTATTTGAAACTATATAAAACAATAAATACGTACTTGCCGCCATTTTACGACTGATTGGTGTCACGACCGCTGTAGTCTGAACTAATAAACATTGCCCACACTGTTAACGTTAGTCAGTTGTTTATAATGAATGCAAATATTTCCAACAAACATATTATTTTACTATTCATATTACATCGCGCAAAAAAATAATGTACAACGCACGTTTGTCAAGTGTTTTACAGATTACAGAATCTCGGAAAGTAAAAACTCAAACAAACAAACATTTTTATATATCATCATCATCCGATATCATGGCAGCTGCCGCCGTCTTCCGGAAACCAAACCTCTCTATCCATCCATTGATCTTCCTCCATTCCTCTGATATTCATAGCTGCTTGTACCCCTTCAATCCAAGTGTTCTTCGGTCTTCCTCTCTATCTCCTTTCCATTGGAATCCATTCCATAACAATTTTTGGCAATCTTTGCTCTGGCATTCGTTTGACATGACCATACCACTGCAATATTTTCTTTTCTATAATGTCTGGCTCCTCTTGTACACCCATAATTTCCCTTATTTCTTTATTTCGTATTCTATCCATTCTAGATTTTCCAGCTGATCTTCTTAAAACATCCATTTCTGTACTTAAAATAGTTTTATATATTATATTATTATTATTGTTTTTGTTGTTGTTATTGTTATTATTATCGTTATTGTTATTATTATTATTATTATTATTATTATTATTATTATTATTATTATGATTATTATTATTGTTGTTGTTGTTATTGTTGTTGTTTTTGTTATTAGTATTATTATTATTAATATTATTATTGTCATTGTTGTTGTTGTTGTTGTTGTTGTTGTTGTTGTTCCGATAGTTATAAATATGTATTATTAATGTAACCTGGCAGAGTTATGGTGAAAACAAAATCTGGTGGGTGACTTTGGACCTCACTTGTTCCACAGGAACGTATGTCTGTAGCTCTGATAAATGTTACCGCGTTTAATCAAAACTTTTTACACAGATTTTAATTAAAACTGGCAGAGATCATGACGTCACAACATAAATTGGCAAAAAAATTATAAAGAAAAAAACTGTATTTAGTGGGAAAATTGCCATATTGGCAATACTGCGCGACACTACATTTCCAATAATGATGTATTAGCGCCCACACGGGGTCACAGGTCACATGTCGGTCTAATTGCACGTCCGCGACTTCTTTCCTTTCATTTACACAGAGTGTCATGGCCTTCATCACTCTAACATCAATCAAGTTTGTTACATTACTCTCTTTCTCATCCATCAGGGTTTGATCCTCGTCTCGGGTCCAAATACCGGTGCAGATTAACATGACATGTTCTCTGGTTTTCTTCGGTCGTTGTAATTTAATTCCATCGTTATCACTATTAAGGTCTGTTCCGATCTCATTTTATTGGTTCTTCCTACATTTCTTCGTCCTATTCTTCGACTAAGAAATTGGGACTGGAAGTAAATATCATAAGTAACGCCACGAGCGATTTCCAAATTATCGATAAATTCACGACTCACGAAGTGAGGAGTGAATTTATCTAGAGAATTTGGAAATCAAGAGTGGCATTTGTTAGGACTATTTAACGAATACAATTAAGCTGTTTACTTACAAATAATTATTTAACCATATTTATTTTAAAATATTTATATATTTAATGTAAACGGCGATGTTTGAAAACAAATGAGAAACGATTGGTACGCTTCATTTGCTTCTTTTGTTAGATCACTGCAACCAGATCATAATATTATTTATTGCCAAAAGATCGCAATGTTGTAAGAATGCACCCTAGTGGAGAAATTTAAAACCAACGTTATAGGTATTAATTAATTTCTGATGTCCTATGATGTAAATATGTCAATTATATTTTTCTGCGTCATTTCCTGGAAAACAATTCGTTTAAGAAAGTGCAAACAGTGGTTTCTTTTGTTTGTGGTATAATCAATTGTTACAAATGTTTTTATATTATTTCTCGTATGCGCTACGCGTTGACATTCATGCAATATATATATATATATATATATATATATATATATAATGTGGTAACCGTGTATCTTGGAGAGTCAGTCACTGCAAAATAATGCTATGACCTATTCAGAATGTTAAAAAGGGGGTGTTTTCTTTATTATGATAAACTTTAGTTGGTAAATTTTAGGCGAAACACGACTGTGATTGGTTGTAAAAAAATCATTGAAATGTGATTGGTCATTGACTCCCATTTGGGGCGTGAGTTAAATAGTCAATAAAACTAAATATATGTTCTCACATATAAATGGATTATATAATGGAAATGGACAGCTAATGACAAATGAGGGAAATTTTGAGGAAGTGGCTGAATTCAAATACCTAGGAACAATAATCACAAATAGGAATGGAATGCACAAAGAAATTAAACATAGGCTCAATTCTGGAAATGCGTGCTATTATGCATTGCAGAGACTCTTGATGTCCCAACTCCTTTCAAAAAACGTTAAACTGAAAATATATAAAAGTGTTATTCTACCAGTTATATTATATGGGTGCGAAACATGGACTCTTACTTTAAGTATACTTGTACACTAGTAATAAATAAATAGTTGCCACTATTAAAGTTACAACCTAAGAATATAAAGCAATTTTTTGCGCAGTAGTCCGTTTTGTCGTGCTTACAGCAATGGCGACCATGATTGAAAGTTCAACTTCCTACATTTCGGGGTTGCCAACTAAATAACTGTACTGTAATAGTACATTTACACGCACGTGCGGGAAATAAAACCACTGCCCTCTATGTATACTACCTACAATGTATATACAAAAAATATCATAAAAAAGGTAGTGTTAATATACTATATACGAAAAAAATCACTGCATTTTAAATGAACTGAACTTTATTTGAAACAATATAAAACAATAAATACGTACTTGCGACCATGTTAACAATAATAATTGTTCTCAAGGCCTCCTGTTGTTTCAACTAATAAACATTGCCCACACTGTTAACGTTAGTCAGTTGTTTATAATGAACGCAAATATTTCCAACAAAGATGGTATTATTTTACTATTATTTATTATCTTGAAAACACCATCGCGCAAAAAATAATGTACAACGCACGTTTGTGAAGTGTTTTACAGAATCTCGAAATTTAAACATTTTTCCTGGATTCTGTAAAAACCACTTCCCAACCTCGCATCGCAATATACTCTTTTAGATTTTGTGTAAACATTTGTCTGAGCCATTTTCTTCTTCAACCAAAAGTAATATATACTTATTACATTATATGACGAAGATGGAAGATGATTCTGAAAAGCCTCCATGTTTCAATTATCTGAAGAAGTTTTTAACAGAAGTTGAATTTAGTTGCATCAGATAGTTATTTTAAGATGGAGTTATTTAAGTGTTCTTACCTACTCTGCAGTTAAAAAGCGTGGAAATTTGCTAACAGATTATAATCCCCGTGGACTGAGTTTACATAAATAGCTGTTGGAATTATTTCATTTCAGCGCGAGGAAAAATATAAAACTCTGCAAGAAATTGCAATGCGAAGTTGGCCCATTACCGTTTTTTTCCAACGCTAGCAATTACGAAAAAATGCTAACAGGAAAAATGTACGTGCGCACATAAAAAAAAGCGTCACCAAGGCAACCTGGGAGAAACAACTGACTGTCACAGATCTCTTCTAAAAATCCCTGCAGATGCGCTAGTCTTTTTTTTTTTAAGAAATCACCCAACAAAATTCCCTGCTCAGATATTTTATTCAATACCAACCTCCGTCATTTGAAAATATCCCATAATCCAACTGTGTTCCATTTCAAGCAACGTCGCCAAATTTACATGATGATGCAGATTCTCGGTTTGTTATCGCAGCTTTAAAATCGATCGCGTCTTTTTTAATAGTCGAGCCTCGTTGATGGTTTTTTAATGTGCACCCCTTTGTTTTCAACAAATGCTGTTAGAATTTTTACTGAATTGCCACGAAATTATTACATTGTTATGAAATTACATGTTTTTGATTTCCGCACACATTTACCGGTCCCATCTAGCAGACACGACTAGCACACAAATTGGCGTCGTGGAAGCTTGCACCATATTTAATTAAACACCACTTAAATGCAATAAATAATTATATATTAAAAATATTTTGCCCCACAATTTAATTATATTTAATTCATTTTACTCGTAAGTACGGAAAGTATAAAAAAGTGGGACTATTTCCTATTATGACCACTCTCGTTACAACAGTTATTATATGAATCAGCGATAACCATACTAATAACCAGCGATAAACCTACAGCTCTGTCGACAACACAGCATCTCCGTCGATAATAACAGATTAATGTCCGAATTTCACCGCGTAAAACACAAACAAACGTACGCTTAGCGACAAAAAGAATGGGCCGCCTCTTGATCTCGAACATTTCAAGTTTTAACGCGCGATTCACACGGGTAAACTAATTGCACAGTAGAGCTACAACACGTTTTCCTTCTTCCTTTGAAGAGCATTCTTTCTCAACACAACAAACAAGCGATGGCTTAGCTCAGTGCTTAGTGGCTTAATTCGTATGCAAGAGGTCACAGGTTCGATTCCCGGTGAGGTATTTCTTTTTAATTGTTAAAATGCTTTCTATTTTATTCCGTATGCCCATTCTTAAACAAAAATAGTACTAACTATTTGGAAGTATTACTGTTTATTATTATTTATTTATTTATTTATTTATTTATTTATTTATTCATTCAATTATTTATAAACAGGTATGCAGTGTTATAAAACATCTTCATATGCCGAAAGCTTTTTAAATATTTTATCTTCATCTACTTGGGTATATTTTGAGTTAATTTCGATCCACAGGTAATTACATAATTTGATACACATTATTATTATTATTATTATTATTATTATTATTATTATTATTATATTTATTATTATTATTATTATTACTATTATTTTTATTATTGTCAATCATCTATGGGCTGTTATTATGCTGGACTTGACATATATAACCGAAATATTTTAATTGGAGGGTGAAACTTTTTTCTCGCTAATACGTAATAAGTAAATAAACTACAAATATATGAAGCTATATTATATTTTATTACATGAATTTATAGCATTATTATTAAAACGTAGTACTGCACACACAATTCAATTTGTACCGGTAGCTAAATAGACTATTTAGCTCACAGAGGCAGGAATATTACTTAAGATAGTGTAAAGTGAACATAGATTATGTGGCAGGAATTAAATATTGTAGGATGTATTTTGCGAAAATACAAATGAATAAAAAAATTGTGAAAGGATTTGAAGCCTGGCTTTCATCTTGTAGTAAGGAGTTTAACGATCTACGCTAACCAAGCACCGGATGCTAGTTGCCACGTTTACTTTTACTCTATGAACGAGAGTTGAACTTATTTAAATTGTCGCAATTTGAGTAATTTGTACTTGTCAAACGCTCTTAAATATCACAGTACATTAACATAGTTTCAAGTTGGTAATTATTCGTGACTTCTGCCCTCTTTGTACATTTACCCGTGACGTGTCCTCTGCGCTGTCCGGTTCTTCTGCCCTATTTCTATACATATCCGCGACGTGTCCTCTGCGCGGTCCGTGTCTTCTGCCCTGTTTATATATTTATCAGAGTCGTGTCCTCTGCGCGGTCCGTGTCTTCTGCCCTGGTCCTACATTTATCCGCGACGCGTCTGCGCGGTCCGTGTCTTCAGCCCTGTTTATACATTTATCCGCGACGTGTCCTCTGCGCGGTCCGTGTCTTCTGTCCGGTTTATACATTTATCAGAGTCGTGTCCTCTGCGCGGTCCGTGTCTTCTGCCCTGGTCCTACATTTATCCGCGACGTGTCCTCTGCGCGGTCCGTGCCTTCAGCCCTGTTTATACATTTATCCGCGACGTGTTCTCAGCGCGGTCCGTTACTTTGTCGACAACCTGCCCTATTATTAAATTTATGCGCGACGTGTCCTCTGCGCGGTCCGTGTCTTCAGCCCTGTTTATACATTTATCCGCGACGTATTCTCTGCGCGGTCCGTGGCTTCTGCCCTATTGATACATTTAACCGCGACGTGTCTTCTGCCCTATTTGTACACATATCCGCGACGTTTCCTCTGCGCGGTCCGATTCTTCTACCCTATTTATACATTTAACCGCGACGTGTCCTCTGCGCGGTCCGTGTCTTCAGCCCTGTTTATACATTTATCCGCGACGTGTTCTCAGCGCGGTCCGTTACTTTGTCGACAACCTGCCCTATTTATAAATTTATGCGCGACGTGTCCTCTGCGCGGTCCGTGTCTTCAGCCCTGTTTATACATTTATCCGCGTTCGTGTTCCTCTGCGCGGTCCGTGTCTTCAGCCCTGTTTATACATTTATCCGCGACGTGTTCTCTGCGCGGTCCGTGGCTTCTGCCCTATTGATACATTTAACCGCGACGTGTCTTCTGCGCGGACCGTGTCTTCTTCCCTATTTGTTCACATATCCGCGACGTTTCCTCTGCGCGGTCCGAGTCTTCTACCCTATTTATACATTTAACCGCGACGTGTCCTCGGCGCGGTCCGTGTCTTCAGCCCTGTTTATACATTTATCCGCGACGTGACCTCTGCGCGGTCCGTGTCTTCAGCCCTGTTTATACATTTATCCGCGACGTGTCCTGCGCGGTCCGTGTCTTCAGCCCTGTTTATACATTTATCCGCGACGTGTCCTCTGCGCGGTCCGTGTCTTCAGCCCTGTTTATACATTTATCAGAGTCGTGTCCTCTGCGCGGTCCGTGTCTTCTGCCCTGGTCCTACATTTATCCGCGACGTGTCCTCTGCGCGGTCCGTGTCTTCAGCCCTGTTTATACATTTATCCGCGACGTGTCCTCTGCGCGGTCCGTGTCTTCTGTCCTGTTTATACATTTATCAGAGTCGTGTCCTCTGCGCGGTCCGTGTCTTCTGCCCTGGTCCTACATTTATCCGCGATGTGCCCTCTGCGCGGTCCGTGTCTTCAGCCCTGTTTATACATTTATCCGCGACGTGTTCTCAGCGCGGTCCGTTACTTTGTCGACAACCTGCCCTATTTATAAATTTATGCGCGACGTGTCCTCTGCGCGGTCCGTGTCTTCAGCCCTGTTTATACATTTATCCGCGACGTGTTCTCAGCGCGGTCCGTGGCTTCTGCCCTATTGATACATTTAACCGCGATGTGTCTTCTCCGCGGACCGTGTCTTCTGCGCGGACCGTGTCTTCTGCCCTATTTGTACACATATCCGCGACGTTTCCTCTGCGCGGTCCTAGTCTTCTACCCTATTTATACATTTAACCGCGACGTGTCCTCGGCGCGGTCCGTGCCTTCTGCCCTGATTATACATTTATCCGCGTCGTGTCCTCTGCGCGGTCCGTGTCTTCTGCCCTATTTATACATTTATCCGCGACGTGTTCTCAGCGCGGTCCGTTACTTTGTCGACAACCTGCCCTATTTATAAATTTATGTTCGACGTGTTCTCTGCGCGGTCCGTTATACTGCGTCGACTACCTGCCCTATTTATTCATTTATCCGCGACGTGTTCTCTGCGCGGACCGCGCAGAGAACAAGTCGCGGATAAATGTATAAATAGGTCAGAAGACACGGACCGCGCAGGGAACACGTCGCGGATAAATGTATAAATAGGGCAGAAGACACGTTAACCAGCAAGTAGCATGATTATGATCATAATTAGGTGATATGGCACGGAATAAACTCCTCCATAATGTCTTCTTAGTTGCAATATGAGTGGAAGTTCACTAGTAGTAGAGGTATTTCATATAGAGAGGAATTTGTGTCTGCTCCTGCATGATTCCTTAGTGATCTTAAAGCTAGATATATTGTGTCCAAATCTCGATTCAGGAAAAAATAAATAATATTTTGTTCTGTGTGTGTGCGTGTGCGCGTGCGTGTGCGCGTGCATGTGTGCGCGTGCATGTGTGTGCGCGCGTGTGTGTGTGTGTGTGAGTGCGTGTGCGTGCGTGTGCGTGTGTTGCGGGTGTGCGTGCGTGCGCGTGCGCGCGCGCGCGTGTGTGTGTGTGTGTGTGTGTGTGTGTGTGTATGTGTGTGTGCATGCGCGCGCTCATACAAACATTTTCGGCATGTAATATGTTGAATGGATGAAATTAGACAAACATGTTTTCACCACAACAATCTCAATAGCTTCGTTTTTCCGGAATTTGTTAAAAAATCAGATGAAGTCAAAAATTGTAATAAAATCACCAACATGAAACATGCCCTGCCACCTGGTAATAATGCATCCCGTGGAATGAACATAAATCTAAGAGAACCGCAAAGCTTTGCCTCCGCTATTCCAACGTTTCAGATCTCACCGCAAATTTCCTTCAAGATGGCAGCACATGTTGCTTTCAATTAGCTAATTAATAAATCTGCTAACAATATACACAGCCTCCTGTTCCTCAGCACATGTTTCAAATGGTACAGTTTCAAACTAATTACGGTGGTCCTTGGTTCAAACCCACCTAACACTTTTTTTTATGTGAATACGTGTTTTGATAACAAAATCGGGGGATAGAGTTTGGTGTTGCTCGTACTTATCTCATCTACATCCAACATTTAATTACGTCCCTCGGTCCGTAAAGGATCAAAGAATTCGTTACGTTGTCTGTGACGCACCGCGCGTGTCGGAGGGGGAAGCGCCGCCATTTTGAGATCGTTTCACTACGTCACATAATTTTCGTTTAGTATAAATTTTTACTCCTGCTGCAGTTCGGAATTCCTAAAAAGTTAGTTAGACTTATACGAATGTGTCTAAATGGCTCAAAGAGTAGGGTGCGTGTAGACAAACAGTTTTCAGACACTTTTGAAATCCAGAATGAGTTGAAGCAAGGAGATGACTATCTCCTCTACTATTTAATTGTGTACTAGAGCATGCTATTAAATCTTTAGAGAATGAGGAAGGCTTACAACTAAATGGTATTAATAAGCTGTTAGTTTATGCTGATGATGTAGTACTACTGGCCGATAGCGAGGAGATACTAAAGGCCAATACGCACACACTATTGAGTAACACTAAGAAATTAGGACTGGAAGTAAATATCAATAAAACTAAATATATGGTCACACGTAGAAATTCAGTATATAATGGAAATGGACAGCTAAGGACAAATGAGGGAAATTTTGAGGAAGTGGCTGAATTCAAAAAGCAAGGAACAATAATCACAAATAGGAATGAGATGCACAAAGAAATTAAACATTGGTTCAATTCTGGAAATGCGTGTTATTATGCATTGCAGAGACTCTTGATGTCCCAACTCCTTTCAAAAAACGTTAAACTGAAAATATATAAAACTATTATTCTACCAGTTAATTTATATGGATGCGAAACATGGACTCTTACTTTAAGGGACGAAAGGAGATTACGAGTATTTGAGAATAAAGTTCTTAGGAAAATTTTTGGACCAAAGAGAGATGAACAGACAGGTGAATGGAGAAGACTACATAACAGTGAACTGCATGGTTTTTATAGGAAGCCAGATATAATAAGAACAGTTAAGTCTCGTAGACTGCGGTGGCCAGGACATGTCGCAACGAATGGGAAATGAAAGACGTGCATGAAGTTTCTTGTAGGAAAACCAGAGG
Organism: Diploptera punctata; assembly: GCA_030220185.1. Classification (NCBI taxonomy): domain Eukaryota; kingdom Metazoa; phylum Arthropoda; class Insecta; order Blattodea; family Blaberidae; genus Diploptera; species Diploptera punctata. The sequence continues at coordinate 546,148 of JASPKZ010007422.1, read as the reverse complement.
GAAAACGCCCAGTTGGTAGACCAAGAATGAGGTGGGAGAATAAGAGTAACCATGATTTGATTAAAGTAGTACAGCGAATGATTTGAAAACATTAGCTCGGGATAGGGATGTTTGGAGAGCTTATATCCGCGCGGCCATGAACCTATTGGTTCGATAGTGCCAGTGAGTTAGTTATATCCCAGGTGGTGCCACTATAACCCCATGTTGCGTGTGGCACACAAAAGTACCTAAAAGGGAGATATTAAACCAAGATTAACAAAAAATGCATGCTAATTTAACCTGTGACACATTTACATGCAATATATCACCCGGACCTTACAGACCTGTCGAGAGGGGGATTTTAAGCTGTAGATCGCATACACACTTTCTTGGGCTAAACTTCACAACCTGTGACGCGACTTTTTTAATTCCTTCATAAACTCCTGTCAAATTTTATTCTTAGGGTTTCATTTTTTTTTCAAATTATTTCCCACCATTTACAATGATTTTTTTTTACATTTTTTAACTATTATTTCAATTTACTCGTATTTTTCTATGATATATAAGTACATACATAGCATAAAGACCTAGCAGCCATATTGATTTTAACGAATATTCTACGCAACAAAAAAAGAAGTGTTCCAGTGCAGGCAACATACAGTATGTATTAATTAACTATACACATATACTTCAAAATTTCAGAACGTACTATTAATTTTTGGCGTTGCATTCCTTCACAGGTTAGAGTGATTTAATTGCGTTAGGTTAGCTTTTAGGTTGGTCTTTCACAGGTTAGAGTACTTAAATTGCGTTAGGTTAGCTTTTAGGTTGGTCTTTCACAGGTTAGAGTGCTTAAATCGCGTTAGGTTAGCTTTTAGGTTCATTAAATAGCGTGTATATGTTGGCTGCATCCCGTGATTTCATAGTGTAAACCGCTTCGCGTTTATTGGCGCATGCGTATGGTGTATGATTGGAACATAGATTTTTTAGCGTCACATGTTGTAAAATTTTATCTCACAAGGGCATGGAGTGTCTCTCTGAATGAGTGATCAGTAGCCTCCGAGACAACACAAACATTTAAGACGGAACACATCATTCACTGACTTATTTACGCTAAACATGGCGAACATGATGGTGGTCAGATGATAAGCTGAAATAAGAGGCTTCTGAATAAAAGATGTCCGTCATTTCAAATCCAAATTGGAAGCTGAGCGTGTGTTATAGCGCGTCTACTTTCCTCAGTTGTTTGATTACATTGTTAGTCTTTGTTAATTTCCTGTTTAATATAAACGTCAAACAAAACACCATCAAATATAAAAGTTAACGTTTTAATTTTCATTGTGACGTAGAAGTTTGTCATCAAATTCAAATATTTAATTCATGACAAGAGACGCCATCACGTGAACAAAAACAGATTAATTACAACAGAACGCATATATTATTGTTATTATTATTAATTATGAATCTGTTTAAAAAAGGAAATTACAATTTCCCTGAACAATACGTACGTCATGCGTTAATTTAAACACGACGATCGTGTGTTGTTTTGCGAACACAAACAAACGAATAAGCTTCTAATCAAAGCGCAATTTATGTGCTCGTTCAATTATTAATATTATAATTATTGTTGTTGATTTTATTATTACAGTTATTATTGTTACTATTATTATTATTGTTATTATTGTTATTATTGTTGTTATTATTATTATTATTATTATTATTATTATTATTATTATTATTATTATTATTATTATTATTATTATTATTATTATTATTATTATTATTATTATTATTATTATTATTATTATGGTACGATAAAACGATCACTAAATAACAAAACAACAAGAGAGACCCAATTGAAATTTTATAAAATGTTGGCAGTACCGGTACTGCTCTATGGATCAGAAGCCTGGATACATAAAAAACAAGATATAAGTAGGATAACGGCGGCAGAAATGAAATTTTTGAGATCTGTTAAAGGGTGCACTAAGGAAAACAGAATCAAGAACACAGAAATAAGACAGGAACTTGAAATATTTGCAATAACTGATAAAATAGATACATATAGACAAAAATGGAAGCAACACATAGACAGAATGAATGAAGAACAAATAACAAAATACAAACCTAAAGGCACCCGAGATGTGGGCAGACCTAGAAAGAGATGGGCTGAAGTCGGAACGGGTCAACAGACCTAATCCATGAATGCAGATGATGATGATTATTATTATTATTATTATTATTATTATTATTATTATTATTATTATTATTATTATTATTATTATTATTATTAATAATGTCATTATAGCTAGTATAATTACAATTATTATCAATATTGTATTCACGTAGACTTTCACGGCCGGAGTTGCTATGATGATCTTGCTGAAGATTTCCGGGTTGTAGGCCGTGGTCGTGAGGCTTGTAGTTCCCCGACGTTTAGCCAAAGACCACGGCCTACAGCCCGAAAATCTTCAGCAAGATCATCATTATCAATATTCTTATTGTTTACCTCTGTGGTCTCGAGGTAGCGTGCTACCTTGTCACGCAGAGGGCCCGGGTTCGATTCCCGAGCGGAACAGAATCCTGGGTGAGTTTTTTTTCGGAGTTTTTCCTCACCTGTAAGACAAATGTCAGGAAGCTTAGGGCTCAACGGTCCCCGAAAATCATCTGGCCATCAACATCATCATCCTTATCATCATCATCACCATCCTTCACCGGTGTGGAAAAAAACGGGAAGCTACCACACCTATAATTCCCTAGTAAAGCTTCAAAGCATAGCATGAAAATGCTATGATTTAAAGTGAATGACCTGCCCTCGGGCAGAATTACTATGGATGGATGGATTATTATTTTTTAAATTATTATTATTATTATTATTATTATTATTATTATTATTATTATCCGTATTGAATCTTAGCCTGGATTGGTAAATTTTAAGTTTAAAAATTTTCAAGCCTGCAAAAGTGCCTGCCTAGCTTATTAAAAAGGTTGAAGCGTCTATAATAAAACATGTAAACTCACCAGAAAATGATGGTGTAACTCTCTGCCATGGTGCGCATTCCTGTAACATAAGAACATCGCTATTATAATGTATTATCATTATTTTTATCGTCAATATTATTGTTACAATACATCGAGTATAAAAGAGGATTTTTTGCGCCATAGTGTGTTTTGTCGTACTTACAGCAATGGCGACCATGATGGAAAGTTCAACTTCCTACATTTCGGGGTTGCCAACCTAAATAACTATAGTGTAATATTACATTTATACCCAGGTCCGGGAAGTAAAACCACTGCCCTCTATGTATACTACGTACAATGTATATACAGAAAATATCCAAAAGGTAGTGTTAATATACATTATACGAAACAAATCACTGCATTTTAAATGAACTGAACTTTATTTGAAACAATCCATCCATAGTAATTCTGCCCGAGGGCAGGTCCTTCACTGCAATCATAGCATTTTAATGCTATGCTTGCAGCTTTACTAGGGAATTGTAGGTGTGGTAGCTTCCCGTTGCTTTCCACACCGGTGAAGGATGATGGTGACGATGATAATGATAAGGATGATGATGATGGCCAAATGATTTCGAGGACCGTTTGGGCCTTAAAGTTTTTCTGACATTTGTCTTACAGGTGAGGAAAAACCCCGATAAAAACCTCACCCAGGAAAACTGCCCCAACCGGGGATCGAACCCGGGCCCGCTGCGTGACAAGGCAGCATGCTACCTCGAGACCACAGCGGTGGACTATTTGAAACAATATAAAACAATAAATACGTACTTGCGGCCATTTTATCACGGCCACCTGTTGTTTCAACTAATAAACATTGTCTTCACTGTTAACGTTAGTCAGTTGTTTATTTCCAACAATGGCAAAAGAAGTTTTTAACAAGAAGAGAAGCATTTTCTGCGGACTTTTGGCAAAAGTTTAAGTTTGGCGTCAGGTTAAGTAATGAGTAGATTCCAGGTAGATAAATTAAGTTTAGTTAGGTTAAGTTAGGTTAGGTTAGGTTTTAAGTTAAATTTTGTTAGGTTATGTTAATAGCGTTAGGAGTTAAGTTACAATGTGCGTGCGTGCGTGTGTGAGTGTGTGCTTGAGAGAAAAAAGAATAACAATTCTTCTATGAACATGAAATGTTCAAGCTATTAGAAATGAAATGGGGAATTATGGATGATTCTAAAGAACTTAACAATAACCAAAAACTCAGAGACCTCCAACAATACAAAATCAACTACAGTTGATTATACAGAGTGTAAATGTATTATACAGCACAAATTTGCCTGTGCATAGAGACGTATTATATAAACAATTAGATATAATGTGCAGTAGTTTCTCTAATTAAAATGTCCAAGTTATAACTCAATTTGAAAAATTGTTCGCACGCCACTGATCATTTTAAAATGAAATGAAAATAATATGATGCAGAGACTGTAACTGGCAAAATGAATGCGGTTTTAGCTCAGTGGTTATAGCAGTCTTACTATCGACGAAATGTAAGATTGATGCATCACGTTCGAAACTACCTACAGTATGTGTACACTTTTTTCCCCTTCGTTTATTACGTAGGTACTGTAAATCAGTTACGTGCGTAGATTTAGTTCTGGTTTAATTGTTTATTCAATGTTTTTTTGCGCGATAGTGCGTTTCGTGTTACTAAATTAAAATACAGTGAAAGCTCCTTATTCCCGGTTGCCTTCTTCACGTTTTGATTATTCGCGGATTAAAAAATTGTGACAGTTCCTGTATTCGCGGCTAAAAATTTCTTTATTCGCGGATCCACTCGATATATTAGAAGTTTTAGTATCCTTTATTAACGCACTGGCAACATTTTGTTTGCCGCAGGCACGTGTCAAGGCAGCTTTTAACAAATAGTGATTCAAATAAAATTGACGAATTAATATCAAAGTAAAACAAACCCTATTGTCTAAGTCCAAAGTTCGTTGCTAAAAGCCACCGCCGCTGTATTTCACGTGCCGCTATGTCCGTTGATAACTGCCGTCCTCGCCACGATCGGTGTTTTATTGTTTCAACTTGTCATTCGTTGCAATAATTTTGATTGAATATCACGCGTCTCTTCTGCTTTGTTGCCAATTTATAATCTCGAGTAAAAGGAAAATTGTTCAAAATCTCTCATTAATTTATTTTATTTGTATTTTGGAACCTTGGAACGTATACCCATACAAATTACCATTCCATATTCGCGGCAGATTTACAGAACATGTCCCCCGCGAATAAGGACCTTTTAATTGAATGTAAACAATCCGTCATTAATTGAGGAACCACAGCATATCAAGTAATTGCAACAACAATCAGAAAAGTAGTTAGTGTTTTGTTTAAAACGCACGCGCAGACTGGCGCTGTCTCAAAGCTAATTGTGATAATTCAGTTATCGTCTGTCTTTTGTTACCATCTCTCGCCTCCTCTATGAAGAACCTCGCTAACTGCTTTAAAACAAATGAAAACTAGTAAAAATTGGATTTTAACTTGTTATTGCATTAAAGTAACAGCTATTCTCAATCACTTGTTTTTATATTTAAACTCGCTTCTGAATGTGTTTGTCAGTTTTCCTTCTGTAACTTAATAATACATATTTTCTAAAAGCTAGTCCCGCGTCGTACCCGAGTGGTTAGCGCTTCCCAACCTTTTTCGACTCGCGAACCCCTTCCACAACGATGTGAGTTGGGTGAACCACTGACTTTTAAATATACCGGGCTTTTCAATATAAACCCGGACCGGCCTCACGGGGTTTCACCCGTCAGGCAGCGCTCTCTCCTCGTCCGCATTTCACTCTGCCAGCCGCTCGTCCTTGAACTAGTCAGTTTACTATCGTTCGACAAGATGAGACGTCAGCTGACATTAGAGCAGCGCATTTATGTGTGTAAATGTTATTATAAATACGAATCAGCTCGTCGCGTTCGCGAGGAATTTATTCGGAACTTCCCTGGACAATTACCTCCTTCCAGATCGACAATCCACGATCTTGTGACTAAATTTGAGACCACTGGTTCAGTACAAAATAAGAAACACACGCGAAGGCGTACGGTTCTCACCGAAGAAAAATTAGACGAAATTGGCGAAAATTTGGAACGTTCACCACAAAATTAATTGCCGAAATTAGCACAACAACGAACTACAGCGTGTCAATCTAAATGTGTTTACTCGGTATAATGCCTGTTTAACTGCGGGAGGACAACATTTCCAGCATTTTCTATAAGGTAAGAAACAGTTCAAGGACGGGTGGCAGGCAGGGTGAATTGCGGGAGGAAGAGACACCACTGCGTGCCGGGTGAAACTTCGTGAGGCCGGTCCGGTTTTATATTGGAAGCCCGTTACATACAGTAGACATGCATAAAATTTAATTCCAAGCAAAACGTTCAATAACCTTAAATTAATAAAATAAGAAATGCGCACAACGTGCAAAGAAGATTGTTCTTAGTCACTGCAGAGATTCACCAACGATTCTGATGTCATTCTACAGTTTAACACATGATATTTCTCGCACTGTTCGCCACACCTTGCACACACGCAGTCTGGGCCGGGCTCTGCTTGCTGCACAGCTTGTGGTGAAATCCATGCACAGCGAGTCTGGTCACTGTGTGGCGCAATTCATATCCTCCCTGAGTCCATTCACGGTTTGTCATGGCGTCAGTAATGTAGAATTCTTCCCATATTTTGCGTTTCTTCTCGTGGAGTTCTTGCATGAGGTCCTGTCACTGGTAGTAGGAACTTTAGCCTCAGCTCTTGTATGTAGAATGGTTCTCTGGAGAGTTCATAAACAAGTCGTGAGGGCGTGTATTTGGAGAGACAGAGCACCCTTTTTAGGTATGTTGCTTTTAGTTTCCCTATTTTTTCTAGGTATGTTTTCTTTAAATGGGCGCATATATTCTCTAACCCATATGTTGTAACAGACTTAACTTTAAGTTCAAAAAGTTGTGGGGCTGTTTCTAGTGAGAGTCTGTTTGTTGACTTATGTAATGTTGTTACATAACTGTAAATCAGGCATTCGCTGTAAGTATTAATTTATTGTGGAAATAATGCGATAAATTCCCGATGTTACACAAATGTAACAAGGGGCATTATATGGTTAATTTCATTTTAAAATAATGTTATGAGAATGCCGCAGAAATGAAGGAAACAATAATAGACCAAAGCTCGAAACCCGCCATTACGGAAAAGTTTTGGCGAGGCCCTTGAAATAATTTGCGAACACCCTGGTGGTTCGCGAACCACAGGTTAAGGCAAGATGCCTTAGCGCAGAGCTACGTGACTTGCGCTAGTTCGAGTCTCCACGGGGGGAAGAAATGTTCACATGGAACCGGTGCCCACACAGGATCACGAGGAATTTGGGTAGCTATAACAAGCAGCGGCTCCTTGTTGAGAAAATCAGCAGTAACGGCCGGAGGAACCGATATGCTGACCACATGTCACTCCTACACTGGCTTAATGATTAATCACGTCTGTAATTAACAGGTTTGGATGTGAGGCCAAGGGCCTTCTAGCCCTGTCGCACCAAGGAGTTAGTTAAAATGACCTTGAGAAATCCTTGCGGTGATAGAAGATTCATCTTTATGAACAACTCAACAGTCTGCAGCCAATAGTTGAAGATTCACAGAGAATGCAGAATCTGCTGAAGATGTCTACCGCAGTAGGAGACGAAACGTCATGTTTGAAGAAAACCGGATCACGGCTATTTAGCCCGGAAGACAAACCAAACAGGAATATTCAAATGTCTGCTGATTGACCTACCATTATGTGTCCAGTTGAGCAGCCTTTATTACGACCACGAATCAAATGGGCTGTATAAAAAGGAAGGCGGATTTAATAAAAACAATAATAATATTTATTCATTAATAATCACGCAAAATAGTACATTACGATGCGAGGTTGGGAAGTGGTTTTTACAGAAGCAAGGAAAATGTTTAAAAACCGAGCGGTAGTGAAGTTTTTAATTTCGTAGATTGCGTAAAACACTTCACAAACGTGCGTTGTACATTATTTTTTGCGCGATGGTGTTTTCAAAATAATAAATAATAGTAAAATAACAACATCTTTGTTGGAAATATTTGCGTTCATTATTAACAATTGACTAACGTTAACAGTGTCGATAATGTTTATTAGTTGTAACAACAGGAGGCTCTGAGACCATTTAGTGATAAAATGGCAGCAAGTACGTATTTATTGTTTTATATTGTTTCAAATAAAGTTCAGTTCATATAAAATGCAGTGATATATTTTGTATAATGTGTATTAACACTTGGTCACAATCTAATTAACACTTTATAACAATATAAAAATAACGCGATGAATTTATATGGCGGAGTGAGGGACCGGATATCTGCTCTCGGTGAATGGTTCCCTGGAACTAACGAATTATAGGAATGGCAGGCAAGCTTCTACATTATTCCAAATATTTTACAATTAATATTGGCTACACTGAATTAACATACCAGCGCACGCCAAGGAATAAAATCCAATCAGAAAATAGTACTAAAATAATAACGCCCACACAAGGCGGTGGTTTACAACTTGGACAACTTCATGCAATTTAAATATTTGAATGACTACAATTATACTTCACAAAGAGAGACTGACGTCACTTGGCAGTCAGCACCTGCAGATTGTTACTATCCATGCAAGAGTGTATTATACTTAAATATATAAGA